>JAADVL010000234.1:0-39441 GCA_023334995.1 Pythium sukuiense
CCCCCCCCCCCCCCCCCCCCTGTGTGTTTTTGCTAGAGTATTTGTCTTTGTAGTGCCTAGTGTCTAGTCCGCCTCGTAGAATAGCTAGTCTTTTGGATAGTAGTTAGCACTAGTAGTCGTAGCACAAGTTGGCCAGCGAGCCGCGCCGCAGCGCTCCCATAACTTATTGAACATGGCTGGCCATCTTACTAGACGCACAGTCTCATTTCCCACTGGAAGAGCTGCTTCTCGCTGTGGTTGAGTGGAGCTCCTCCAACATATCCTCGGCCGCATCTTGCTCCGCCTTGTCACCACTCACAACGTACGAGTGCACGCCGTTGAGGAACAAGCGGCCACTGGGCAGAGAGTCGCGGATCGAGTCCGGCACGCGGTCCAGGTTGTTGATGTACTTGTTCTCTAGAAAGCGGTGGCGGAGGTTGAGCCAGCGGAGCTGCTTGAGCCGTGCGCGGTCTTCTTGGTCGTGTGTGCTGGCAAGAAACGAGATGGAAGCGAAGCCCGCGAGCACCACCAGCACGAGTGTCTCGGTCGCCAGGCGTCGCTCCTGCGCGTCTGACTGACTGTCTTGCATGCTTCGCAGGAGCACAAAGTCCGCCAGGTCTTGCATGCCCGACGGGCTCGACAGAGGCGCCACGTACAGAATCGCGAGCATGCCATTGTGGATCCACGCGCCGAACGCCAGGAAGCGAAGGTACGAAGCCCAGCTGCCGATCGAGTTCTTCGGCGTGGGGAACGGTCTCTGCGTGAGCTGGCAGAGTTTGTAGGCGTCCACGCGGATCTGCAGCACGGCCACGCCCCACGCCAACAGCGTCACGAGTGGCGCGAGTGCGGCGAACCACGCCACGAAGCCGAAGGTGACGACGACTTGGGCGTAGTCGAACATCACACCTTCGTACGGATCCAACTTCAGCTCATTAGCAATGGCGATCGTCGCCGGCGACGGAGCTGACACCATGAGTAGTCGTACTCGATCGGCTGATGGAGGGCTAGGCGATAGATGACGACTCGGGAGCATGGATAGTAGCGACTTGACCGGTGGGAGACACACATCTAAGATGGAGACAGCAAGGTCGACACTCAGAATCGTCGAGAGGAGATGCGCGGCTTGCTGGTGGCAGTCGAGCGTCGGTGACTGCTGAGACGTCAGAGGCAACACGAAAGTCTGCAGCCAGAGCACGCCGAACAGGTTCACGCTCTGGATGATTGCGTCTGGGTCAGCCATAGAAACACACGATGTCAACAGCAGAGTCGATCACAATGGGAGAGAGCAGGCACGTACACTTGAGCGTGAGGTTGGCGTCGTAGTCACGCTGGGTTTTGTAGTTTTCCCAGTCGGCCAGAGACTTGCACAGCGCTGCGAGTGGCGTGCCGAGTGACTTGGCAAACAACGCAACACACACGTGAACCAGCAGCAACTGGGACGACGACGCCAAGTCCTGGTACGTGCTGGAAGTGAGCAGTATAAAGTCCCAGGACAACAGCCCTGCACTCAGACTCAGTAGCAACGCCCCCGAAGCCACCTGCTTGAGCTGACGACGACGCGGCGAGTAATAGGTCTCCAGTCGGTGTGTGATGAAGCTCCTGGCCAACTGCCCACGGAACTGCGGGCGCGTGGCGCGATCGTCCTTCAGGTTTTTCACTCCCCACTCCGTTGCGAGGACTTGCTCCCAGATCTCCCACTTGCGCACGAAGCATGGCACGAATGCTGTGTTAATCACAGCGAATGCAACATAGTACCAGCACGAAGACATGCCATCAAAGGAACCCCAGGCGTGGAGCAGCGCGGCAAGCGTGGCCACGACACACAGTAGTTGCAGTGAGTGCGCGTAGAACGAAGTGTACGCAAAGTCTACATACACACCACACAGCCATCAGCAAGCGGATCCGCCGACAACTCTATCCACATGCAAACGTAACATACACAGCGCGAGCTCTTCGCCAAAGTAGTTGCACACATGCGCGATCGGCTGGAAGTGAAGCAAGTGCGAAAGCCGCGCGAAGCCTTGGCGATACAGTCGGATCGGACTGCTGAGTGATCCCCACTGGACGCGCAGCACGTCGATCGACGTATCCACTGCATCCGTGAGGTGTGTGTGCGTGCAGAAGTGATGCACTAGCAGGCGCTTTTCCACGAGCGCATCGCAGTCGAACTGGCCATCGATGATTGCCTTCGTGAGATGGATCTTGTCCACCGTGCGGAACGGCGTGGGCTCTTCACCCGCTCCGTCGATCTGGCGGTAGAGATAGCGCATGGACGCGCGATCTCGGAAAGGCAAGTGGGTGAGTGGTAATGCTGGTGCACGTTCCTGCTTTGCGACGATCTTGGCGACCTCCGGGTCGAAGAAGCGGCGAAGCGCGTGGATACGACGCGACCACATTCCCGTGTCTTCACGGTCTCCGTCCAAACTGAAGATCTGAGCTTCTTCGGAAGAGATCTTGCCTGCTAGGAACATGCGATACAGTTCTTCTTGTGCATCTGCGCGACTGAACTGCGTCGACTCGTTCGCGGCGCGCTGCGGATCTGCCGCCCAATAGCGCTCGCCTGGGTCGATCTCACTCATGATGGCCACTTTCAACCGCAGCCGATCGGCCGTGGCGCACAGTAGCGCTTTGGATGGGCGGAAGCTGATGAGGAGCGACTGCCCATCAGGCGAGACTGACGTCCTCACGAAAAGGTCCGAGATGCTGTCGAATCGTTGCACAATCAGCTCACGCACCAGTCCCTGGAAGTACAGGAACGGGATCGTGTCGGATGGTGTGGGGGGCGGCGTGCGGAACTTGGCCATCCACGCGACGCGGAGCTCGTCGACGACCTCGGCCTCGCGCTCTTTCCCGCCGGCCGTGATAGCACGCAGCGTTGCCAGCGCGTCGGAGTAGCGCATGCGCTCATTGTTGCCAGGAATTTCAACGCCGTCGTGTGGGCTGTCGTCGTCCGGTGTCTTCGTGTTGGGGAAGACGAGTGTGTAGTAGTAGTCACTCTCACGCTGGGACTCACGTGGCGATGTCACCGGGCTCACAATCGGCACGCCCACGGAGAAGTACGTGGCGCCTCCGCTCGCGCTGGTCTGGTGGGGAAGCCGCATGATCCAACCAACTCGTTTTGGATTTGTGTGTGGATCTCTGCGACGCTTGAAGATACCATTACTTAATTGAGACCATCACTAGAGGTTAACCTATGCGCCGTTTCGTGTTCCGGCATGGCTTCGGTCGATGCGACAGCTCATGCGCCGCTCGCGCCGCCGTCGGTATGCACGTCGCCATCGCGGCAGCAGATGGACGGCAGCAATCTACAGCGGCCCTTCACGGCCTCAGGAGCACGCAGGACTCGGCTCCTGTCCGTGCAGGTACACTGGGGCGAACACCTCGACCGCCTTTCTCACCGCTCGATCGATGACACAGCGGAAGCGGATGCTCCGAGCACGTACATCGCTCTACGAGCCAGCCGAAACACTACACAAACAGGCTCCTCTGGGTCGAACACGAAGAGTCATCCGCCACCGACCCTGCAAGATGTTGACGCCGTCGAAGGCGAGTGGTACGAGCTGCGAAGTCTTCCGTTCGCTACGAGTCGCGTGGTGGAGCGAAGCGCGCATCCGACGTGGAACGAATTACTCCTTGTACCGCTGCCCATTGGATGGAGGCAACAAGCTGGCGCGGCAACGTGGATGCTGCATGTGGACGTCGTGGGGAGGGACCCCAGTCAACAGGAAGACTCGCTTCTCGCGACCGTGGAGCTGCCCCTGGCGTCACTTGCCTCCGACGACAGACCTCAAAATCTTCGAGTGGAGTTGCAGCCACGACATGAGCAAGGAAACACTCCAAGTGAGACGGTTCCGCGTCCATGCGTCTACTTATCGTTATCGGAGATTGATAATCTGGAGACCCCGCGGGAAGTTGCCGAAGTCACAGTCCACGAACTTGGCCACGCAGCTCAATTGGTAGCAAAGATGGAGGCTACGTCCAGTCAAGCGCTTCTCTTAGTGTCAACATTATCGCTTCCAGCGTCAACACAGCTACGCGACGTCTTCCACGATCCACATGAGAATAGTCACCAAGATCCTGCCAATCGCGTGTGGATCTCTCCAATGTCAAGACCCAGGGCAGTAGAACAAGGCGAGAGGCGACTGCAGTGGCAGTTTCCCATGGTGTTCCACCTTCCACATGCCAGCGACCAAGAAAACGGTGCTTTCGACTCACTGGGCGTCCACTTGTTTACGCTGTCGCCCTTTCACGCATCCGACTTGGACATCCTTCCGGTGATCTCACATGGAGCGTCTTCGACGGTGACGCTGCTTCACGTCCCACTAAACGGGACATCCACTGCGTTGAAGGTCACGCTGGGAGTGGCTGAAGCAGAATCGTCGGCTGGTCAGTTGCATTTGTCGCTGACTGCTCGACGCTGGGACCCTGATGCGTGGACTCGCTTCCAGAACACGAGCGTCAACCGACGAGTTATCACGACGAATCGCAGGCACCGCAAGCGTGCAGAACTCCAGGCTCTTGAGTGGACTGGTGCCCTTTGTCGTGGTCTGAATCGGTATCCGATATCGTCATTTTGCGACGAAGGTGGCCTCAGTGGACTCCTCGCGAGCTACCTCGCCGCCAACAACACTGCCGCTATGAATGCAGTAGGCCAAGCGCCAGGGACAGACAGTAATGCCACCGCGGACGGGGGAGCAGACGACGCACGGCTTCCACTAGAGCTTCTCAATCAGCATATCCGTCTACTTCAGCAAGAACTCATGGCTAAACAGGAGACAATCCACCAGGTAAGCGAGAGCGTGCATGCACATGATGGTTTCAAGTACTAAATGCCTGCTTCATCCAGATCCAGCGAGAGATGGAGGCCCAAAAATCGACGGTTCAACGTTGCGGTGTTGAACTTGTGGCGACACGGGTGTGTAGATCGGTTTGGTGATAACCTCTCTCGCACAGGCTTCTAATGTGGATGGCTTTGTTGGCGAAATCAGCGAGATGTCCGCGCGCGAGACGAGCTGCTCGCTCAGCTTCAGGCGAAGATCCGCGAAACGGACGAGCGCGACGCCGGCCAGACACGCGAGCTTCTGGCAGCAACAGGCGGATTGACTGGTCTGCGACTTGATAGCCAAGGTGCCCAGCGAATGAACGTGCTGATCTTCAAGTATAAGGAGCTAGAGCAGCGTCATCAGACGACACTCACCGACCTAGCCGACGCCAAGCGCGCAGCAGGCGTCTTCGAGCAACTAGAGGTGAGACCGACTCACAATATTGAGGATGTTGCAACGATTTGATCATCATATCTGATGGGCTGTTGCAGCGGAAGTACGCGGACCTGGAGCAAGCTCACATCGTGCAGGCTGCTCTCGTCCAGCGCCTGCAGAAGGACAAAACGCAAAACGCGGACCTGCAGGTACGGCTCTGGTTGCATGCTCCTTCGTTGTATTGTGTACTCAAATGAAGGCGGTCGATACGCTGTAGAAAACGATCCGGATGCAGGAAAAGGTGATCCGCAAGTTCGAAAAGGCGGTCCAGCACGAGCGCCAGAGGCAGTCGCCTCCACGGCCGACAGTGGCAGCGCCAGACATTCCCAATGGCGCCATTGCAACAGGCGAAGAGACGCCCATGCAGGCAATGCGCACGCAAGTGCTAGAGCGGCAGTTGCAGGTGAATGCAAAGGCGGCTGCGAGTGAGATCGGGCGGCTGAAGATGCGCATCATGGAGCTAGAGACCCAGCTGAGTCACCACGGCGAAGAGCATCCACACCATCAGCTCAGAGGGTGAATCCAACAACGTGTGTGGTTTCGTGTCTATTCGCTCGTCAGTCTGCCGCTAGTCCTTGTATCGCGGGCCCTTGACACCAAGTCCAGCGACGAAGCCCTCGCCTACAGACACAGCCGACATGTTAATAATCGCGAGCAAGGCATCACCACCCAGACAGCAGCGCCACACCAACGAACCTTCTTTGCGGCCTTCGTAGGATTGCGCCCGCGAGCGTTTCTCCATGCCCTTGTCGTGGAAACCCAAGTTGTCCATCTCCTCCTCCTTCATCAGGCCCCTGTCATGCAGAACCACCGCGTTCACCACATCGTCAGCACTGCACCATCAAGCCACCGAGAGCGATCATCCCAACGACGCACTTCTCCATGCGGCACGCCAAGTACGCCTTGGAGAGGTGCTTGCATTCGATGTGGCTGCCCTTGTTCTCGCGCACGCAAGCGAGGAACTCCTGTGTGATCGGAGCACACAGCCTTCGTCAGTGTGTCCACTGTCAGACCAACGCCACCTGACTGCTCAGCGCACCTTCATCTTGGGCTTGCACTCGCCATAGTGGTCCAGTGGGAACGAGCCCTTCTCTGGAGGACGAGTGTTCTGCGCAGGCGCACCGACGGCGTTCATTCTCTTCGTTCGCGTTCCAACGTCCGCCTGTCTGGTAAATTGAGCTCCTCATCCATCGGCGACAACGGTGCCGTTATTCTAAGTTCATATTATTGGCCAAAATGACACTAAAAATCCATTCATTGGTTGAAAATGGTCGTTATAGTGGACCAACACGTTCGATCTGCTCACACGAAAGATCATCATCTTCTACGAGGCATCATGGTGGCGAACGTCGTGCTCATGGGCATCGCTGCAGGCGGCCTCGTCTTCGTCGGCACGATCGTGCTCGTGTACTTCCTGCTTCACTATGGCGGTTCCTTTGACCGCATGAGACAGGAGGCCATGGGCCTGCCCGCCACGCTCGGAGAGCTCAAGCCGCAGCTGTACGATGAGCTGCTGGCCGTGGCCAAGTCGCGACCGGCGAAGCCAGCGGCTCTGGGCGCGCCTCTCACCGGACGACTAGTGGCCATCCGCAACTTCTCAGCAAAGCAAGATGCAGAGCTGCTGCATGCGATTTCCAACGGCGAGCCACAGTGAGTATCGTACCGACTGTACTGATCGCGTAGCCCTTCGTGACTTGGATCCTAACTCGCGTCGCTTGGCCAACAGGAGCGGCATCTATCGCGAGCTGAAGTTCGACGCGGATGAGATGGTCTGGCGGCACTTGGACCACGGGCCGTTCGAGACTGCCGCGCAGTTCGCTGCTCTCCATTGCGCCGAGCTGCCCGACAACCGCCACTTTGTCATCGTGAGTGGAAACGTGGCACCTGTCGAAATGTGGCCTCATTCTGATCAGCGTTTTGCTTGTCTTGACCACTAGATGGACGCAGCGACGTCGCAGCCAATCGGAATGGTCTCGCTCTGCAACCACTCGCCCGTGAATCTGCGTGTTGAGATCGGCGATCTGTGGCTCACGCCGCCATTCCAGGGCTCCGGCGCGATGGCTGAGACCGTGCTGCTGATGTTCACATACCTATTCAGCCAGAAATACCGCCGCGTCGAGTGGCGCTGCGACGGCCACAACGTACGCGCGCGACGAGCGGGTCACTCGCTGGGCTTCACGTTCGAAGGCGTGCTGCGAAAGCACCGCGTCGTGAAAGACTGCAACAGAGACACCGTGGTGTTTTCCGTGGTGAACAGCGAGTGGCCGATGGTCGAGGAGCAGCTCCAGGGCAAGGTCGCTGCCGCGGAAGAAGCTGTGTCCAGTGATACCACGCCCATGTCGAAAAAGAAGCAGTAGAAGTAGATCTAAGGTGTACTCTGTTTTTGATTTCTATCACCTAGTTGAGCTTCTTGGTTTCGATCTCACTGACATCTCCAGGCGACGAAGGGGGAAGCAGAGGCGAGCCAATGACGTCGCCGCTGCTGTATGTCTTCTCCAGCTTTTCGAGGCCACCGGAGCGTCGCGCCTTGCGATACGCATCCATATCGACGACGTGGACCTCGGCGTGCTCGAGCCAACTCAGGATGCGGAAGCTCTGTCGCGGGTGCGACGCGAGCCAGTGGTACGTGAACCACACTTGGGCAGCGATGTACACCGCGATGAGGACGTCGAGCGTGTAGTGGAGACGCGTACCCACAATCGCGAACACGCCGCCTGCCGTGCCAGCGTAGACGCCGTAACGCACCATCCACAGAACGTACGAGTAGCGGCGAGTGAACGGCGTGTTGAGCTCCGTGCGAACGCAGTACTGTGTCATCGTACCACACGAGCGTCAGAAAGAGTTCTACTGACAATCAATAGGCTAGTTGCACGCACCGTGTTGACGATCATGGAGCAGAGCATTAGAAAGACGGCGTGGCCACTGAAGACCATGTCTCCGCATGTGATGTGCTGAGACGGTCTCGTGAGCACCTTCCACGCGCGACCAAAAGCCCTGCAGTGCACGGCAACGTTAGATACGTGCTGGGCCTGTCAGTGAAGCGAGATTGGAAACGCACTTGGGGAAGATGGGCATGGACTTGTAGTTGCCGCGTCCGCTGTCAAACTGGGAGATGCACATCGGACTGGCGTCTGGGAGCGACGTGACAGCCACGCAGCACGCGCGCATGAGGTTGACAATCGCGAAGACAGCGCAGAAGCGGCGTAGAATGAGCAGGCGCTGCACAGAATAGAAATACACACGTCAGTTGCCGTGAGAGGCCCCCAACGCGTCTACAGGGGACGTACGCGTGGGTGCAAGACGAGCAGGATGCCGACGGCCGTACCAACCGCGCCAATGAACTCATCCGGCAGATCGAACCAGTCGATGTACGCGGTTTGTCCGTAGATCTTGGTCATGACGTGTTTGAACAGATCGTGGCCCAAGTCCGGCAGTGTCTTGGCGCCCGTATCCTGCTTGTCGAGGTTGAGGATGACGACGTTTGGTGTGCGCCAACCGGCGATCACAGCCGCGAGAGCGTTGAGATACGACGCGATAGCGAACACGCCGACGGAAAACGCCAGTCGCGAGAGGTACGCGAAGCTGAGCATCTCGGCGATGAAGCCCTGGCGGCCCGAGTGGTCGATGGCGCGGCCCTTGACGTACTGCATCTGCTCCTCCAGCTTGGTCTTGCTCTCCTCCACGTAGTCCGAGATGTCCTGCAGGTTCTTTTCCACGCGCGAGCGCAGCGACCGCACGCGGTGGCGCGAGAGCAGACGCTGCGCGCTGGCGGCCACGACGCCGCACAGCAGCAGCACGGCGGTGACCAGGATGAGGAAGCCCGACGGGTCGAAGGCCGACACGGGCCGCATCTTGATGGCGTAGAAGTGCGAGGAGAAGTACGTGCGCCAGCCCTCCATGGTGGCGGCGTCAGGGGGTGTCAAGGGGCGGGTTCTCGTGGGCAATGCCGTGTCGTGACTCCACTCGTGCCTCTTCTCGCGCGAGTTTCCGTTTCCCCATCCAGTTCAAGTGCACCTCTCGAGAGAGGGGAGCCACGTATCGTACTTAATGAAAGAAGCGTACTTAGTCACAATTTCGTACTTGAGCGGATTTAAACCGTACTGCGATTGGCGCGCCAAACTGGCGGGAAGTTGCCCTCATCCCCCAATTGAGCTGCTCATGATGGCGACGATGACGATGATCAAGGCGACGCCGGCTGCGGAAGCGGCGACCGTGGCAGAGCCGACGCTCAATGGAGGTGAGGCTGTGGCGATAGCAGCCAGCCCCGTGCAGGTCGCGACGCCGGAGATCCGCTGGCACTGCGGGCCCACGGGCCTGAACGAGGCCGTGCTGTCGCTGGACTTTCTCCATGACCGCACGGAGACTGCGTCCAAGGCGACGATCCTCGCGACGGGCGGCGCTGATAAAGAGATCAAGTTGTGGCGCGTGCTGCCGGAAGTCAAGGAGAACGACGGGCTGGAGTTCATCTTCAGCCTCTCGGGCCACGACCGCAGTGTCAACTGCGTGCGCTTCTCGCCCAACGGCCAGTATCTGGCGTCGGCCAGCGACGATTCCACTATCATCGTGTGGACGCGCCCGAAGACCGCAGAGGCAGACTGGAGCTGGGACAAGATCGAGTCGTTCAGCGACATCTCGCGCACGCTGCTGGCCTGCGGACACAAAGGCGACATCACGGACCTGTGCTGGTCGCCTGACTCGCTGCACTTGTGCTCGGGGTCTGTGGACAACTGCTCTGTCGTGTGGAGCGTGGAGAGGGGAGAAGTCGTGGAGCGACGTAAGGACCACACGCAGTACGTCCAGGGTGTGGCGTGGGATCCACTGGGAGAGTTCCTGGTGACGGAAGGGAACGACCGCACGTGCCGAGTGTACTCACTCACGGGCTTCGACGCCATCAGTCAACAGACCCACGCCAACTCGAAAAAGCATGCGCGCAAGTGCACCAACCTCGTCACGCTGAAGACGCGCGAGTTCCCACAGGTGAAGGATGCCTCCACCAGTGCTCCTGTTGACTCTGTCGGCGATGGCGATGCCACCATGGAAGACGCTGCGTCGAAGGGTCCACCCAAGCACCGGTTGTTCCTCGACGACACGTGTCCTGTGTTTGCACGCCGACTGACGTGGACTCCGTGCGGCAGCTACTTGCTCGCACCAACGGGACTCTTCCGCTCGACGGAGACTGCCACGGCCATCAACACTGTCTACGCGTTCGCGCGAGGCAACATGAGCAAGCCTGCGCTGCATTTGCCTGGACAGGAGAAGGCGTCGCTGGGCGTGCGGTGCAATCCGGTGCTGTATCAACTGAGAGAGACGGACGGCGTCAAGAACAACTTCTTCCAGACACCACAACGATCCATCTTCGCTGTGATCACACTCAACGGCGTCGTCGTGTACGACTCCCAGGTACGTCGGATGACTTGGCGCTTTTGTTGGACACCACTTTCTCACACTGAATTGTGTCATCTGTAGCAACGCCACCCTCTGTGTACGATCAAGAACCTCCACTACGCAGATCTCACCGACGCGACGTGGTCGGCGGACGGACAAATCCTCAGCATCTCCTCCATGGACGGCTACATCTCTTTCATCCGCTTCGAAGTAGGGTTTTTCGGCACAAGAGTTCCTCATGACGGTAAGTTCTCTACGTGCAAGCAAGTCTTTCGATTTCCACTGGTTCTGACGGCTGTGGTTGGTGTTGTCACGTCCACAGAGCTGGTTAAAATGAACGAGGAGAAGACGCGGTCTATGTTCACAGTCACAAAAACCACGAAGAAGAAGACCAAGGCCGCCTCTGTTGCTGCCGCCACACAGCCAGCGCCTCCTTCGGGCGAAGATGTTGCTGTCAGCAATGGGAGTGCTGCTGCGAAGAGTCCAGCGGTTGTCAAGAAGAAGCCTGTGATCGGATCGCCGATCTTCCAGGCCTTCCAGAAGCGAGACGCCTCTCAACTCGGTGGTGACGCAGCCAAGCCCATCGACGTGTCGGGCTCCGAGACGCCTTCTGTCGCGGGAGTCAACACTCTGCAAGTACGGAAGAAACGGAAGATCGCCCCGACGCTCGTGACGACCTCCGTCTCCCCCAAGGCAGCGACCCCGACCACAATGGAAGCCATCGATCTCACGGATCCCGCCGAAGAGTCTACCAAGCCAGTCTCTGTTGCGGCGTCGTCCTCTGCCTCTGAAGTCGAGTCTGTCGTTGTGGAGAACGGCGCATAGAGTGTAAGAAGACAGAGTATCAGTGTGGCGCATTCAAAATCGTGGCGATTGGCTAGCTTAGAGTCCGCTCTTGTCGCCGCCGCCTGGCAGCTCGAAGGCCTTGATGGTCTTGAATACGAGGAAGTATCCGTAGGCGGCACCTAACGCGCCCAGGATGAGGATATTGAACCAGTGGAGCAGCGAGTGGCTCTCTGGCGCCGTTAGCTGCGCGCGGATGAGCGCGAGCGCCTGCAGCGAGAAGCAGATGCAGTAGGCCTGGCAGAACGTGCGGCGGATGAGCGCGTCGCTCACAAGGCGCGTGCGCCACACGAGCCAGCCCTGCGCCAGCGTTAGCGCGCCTACGGTCACCACACAAACACGGTCAGTTCCCAGCCATCACACAACGATTGCAGAGCGCATTTGGCTACCGTAGAGGCGGATGAACTCGTGCGCAAAGTGCGTGTTGTTGGCGTCGCCGAGAATGGGCGAGAGCTGCGAGTGCGGCGTGAGGAAGCAGAGCGCTCCCGTGATGATTGAGATGGCCGCGTGGGCCGTGAAGAGCTGGTCCAGTTGACGGCGCACTCCCTGCATGTTGGCGCGCGCGCTGTATCCTGTCACTGCCACGTCGAAGCTGATCAGGAGCTGCTTGTCCAGGTGGCTACTTGTGTGTGGGGTCACTATAGTGACATGAAGCATACATTGGACAAGCTTCGCAATAAACTCAGTTGAGTGACATCTCTGGCTTCCTGTAGTCCCCCTTTCGGTATCCAATATATTCGGGACGATGCTGATGCGACTGGTGTTGCTCGCGGCGGCGCTGCTCTCGCTGCACACGGCCACGGCACTGCACGTGCTTGTGCCCTCCTCCTCAGAAGAGTGCTTCTCCATCGACGTGGCCAAGCACCAGCACGGCATCTCGCTCAACTACGAGGCGCTGCGTGGCGTGGCAGACGCACTGGATGTGGAGCTCGTGAACGCCAAGGGCGACGCCGTGTACACGAACGCGGGTCCGTCGGGCCGTTATCTAGGCGACATTGGTGGCGGCGGAGTCCACACGCTGTGCTTCCGCAACATCGTGTCCTCTGTGGGCGACGTCGTGCTGGGCTTCTCGTTCCACGCCGACGATCCATCCCATGAAGTGCTGTCGAACGCGGATGCCACCAAGATCAGTACGTGGTGATGAGATGCGATTTGTATGCAACTGGTGACTAACTGCAGGGTTCTAGAGCAAGTGCAGGAGCTGGAAGACCTCGTATACGAGCTGTCGGCGACGCTCGACACGGTCAAGGACACGCAAGCGTACATGAAGGCCATCAAGACGTACCACAATCAAGGTGAGTCCTGTCGCCTCCAGGGTTCGGTTTTATCAGCCCCACTTTGACACTTGCTGCGTTTCCTTGACAGTGATCACTAGCACCCACAGCCGCATCATGTGGTGGTCGTGCTTGGAAGCGCTCGTGCTGGGCTTCGTCTCCATCTCGCAGATCGTGTACCTGCGCCGCACGCTTGAAGTGCGTCGGCTCTTATAGAGGAGAGGCCCCTAATGACATGTCACTGTTGTGGATTTTAGCTCTCTGTGGCTGTTGGCTCCTTCCGTCGATGCGCATTGGTCTCATCACATGTTGCTCATTTTCGCCATCGCCACGCACCGCAGACACGCAACATGAGCCGAGCCATTGAGGCGCTGCGCGCGCGTGGCATGCTGGCCGCGCTCACGCACCAGGACGCCGGCGCGCTCATGGACAAGCTGCTGCTCAAGGCGTCGGCGTCCGCGGAGCCGCCCAGCGTCTACTGCGGCTTCGACCCGACGGCCGACTCGCTGCACCTGGGCAATCTGCTGCAGGGCATCGCGCTGCGCCACTTCCAGAAGGCCGGTCTGCGTCCCATCCTGCTGGTGGGCGGCGCCACAGGGCTCATCGGCGACCCCAGCGGCAAGTCGGAGGAGCGCGTGTTGATGTCGGACGCCACGGTGGAGGCCAACGCCAACCGCATCCTGCGCGGCCTGTCGCCCGTGCTGGACTTTGACTGCCCGCGCACCGGCGCCATCGTACTCAACAATGCGGACTGGCACAACCGCATGTCCGCCGTGGCGTGGATGCGCGACATCGGCCGCCACTTCCGCGTCAACACGATGCTCACGCGCGACAGCGTCAAGAAGCGTCTCGACAGCGACCAGGGCATCAGCTTCCTCGAGTTCTCCTACCAGCTCTTCCAGGCCTACGACTTCCTGCATCTGAACCAGAATCACCAGTGCGTGGCGCAGATCGGCGGCAGTGACCAGTGGGGTAACATTGTCTCGGGCACGGAGCTCATCCGCAAGTCCGTTGGCAGCGAGGAGGACGCGTTCGGCGTCACGCTGCCGCTGCTTACCACTGCCACTGGCGAGAAGTACGGCAAGTCGGCTGGCAATGCGATTTGGCTGGACGCCAACAAGACAACAGTGGTACGTAGCTCTCAGGGTGGACGTATCTGCGGTGGATATCGTGTGGCTCACTGTGTTTGTTCTGACAGTTTGACTTCTACCAATACTTCTTGCGCTCGGACGACCGCGACGTGGAGCAATTGCTCAAGAGCTTCACTTTCCTCGACGTGAACGAGATTACGGAGATCGTCCACGAACACATCAAGGCTCCGGAGAAGCGAGATGCCCAGCGCGTGTTGGCCGACAACATCACCAAGACCATGCACGGAGCGGAGGCCTTGCAGAGCGCGCATGACGCCACGGAGCTCCTCTTCGGCAAGGGCCCGTCCAGCGCAGCGGAGCTCACGGCCGCGAAGGTGATGGCGATGGCCGGTGACGCACCGCTGGTCCAGTTGGCGCGTGGAGATGTGGTGGGCAAGACGCTGGTAGACATCGCTGTGCGTGTTGGTCTGATCAAGTCCAAGGCCGAGTGCCGTCGAATGATCAAGGGCGGTGGCGTGTACTTGAATCAGGAGCGAGTGGAGTCGGACGCGGCAGTGTTAACCGACGCGAATTTCGTCGACGGCTCCATCGTGCTGCTTCGATCAGGCCGACGAAACAACGTGATCATCCAGATCGCGTGAGCCTTGAGCGGTGATAATAAATAGACTTTGAATTATGCAAAGCGTGGTTTGGCGCGTTGTTCCTGCAGAAGCAGACACAGCAAGTCGGAGGCGCGTATCACGCCCCGCACTGACGCTGTCAAGTCGCTCTTGTCTTGGATACACACGCGGCGCGTCCGGCGGGAGACCATCGTGTGGAGGACGTGTGCGATGGAGCGGTCACCGTCCACGAAACAGCACGGCTCGAATACCTGTGGCAGTTTGTCGAGCAGCACCTGCAGCGGAGTCAACGCGTCGAATCGTGACGGCTCGCTGAAGACAGAGAGCTCATCTTCAGTGACGGACGAGAGCACCTTGTCGGCGAATACTTCTCTGAGGCAGTTCACATTGAGCGTGTACAGAGCGTCCTCACCGTGGTCCTGCGCCACGCTAACGAGAATGCCACTCGTCTTGCGTGTGCGCATCGTCAACAGCACATCGAGAAGGTACGGCCGCTTACCGGCGACAGCAGCGTTTCGTCTGGGGATGGCAATGCTGAGAGGAGTATAATAGAACGATGGGAACGAAGAGACAGCGAACTTCTCCTTGCCGTCTGCAAGCCAAAATGCAAGTGAAGGTCAGAGACGCCGTCCGCAACGACAGGCAAGAGCTCAAGAAGCACGTACTCAGCAGAGAGATGTCGCCCAGCAGCCACTCAAGGACATCGAAGACCCCGATGCGGCCAAGCAGTGGATCATCCGTCAGAACTGTCTCCTCGTTTGACGCAGGCAGTGGTGTCTGCTGGTCGTGAGATGGACTTTGAGCTCTGTGCTTGAGCACTGCAACCTCTGTGGCTCCACACGCCAGTCGGAGTACCGAATTGAAGAAGCACTCGTCCATGGACACACACTGGTGGGGTGTAGAGGTGAGCCGGTCGATAACGCGGGGCGTGGTGGTCTTGACGGTAGAAACGACTTTTGTGGCGTGAAGCAGCACGGCGCCAAGTGTTGAATTGATGAAGATTTGGCTCGCCTTCGCGACTTGCATGCGTGTGTAGTCGCCCAGGGCCACTGTTGTGGAAGCCACGTCTTCGGGAAGCAGATCTGATAGAAAGCTGAGGATGCATGGGGTCAGTTCGCCTGTCGAGCCATTTGAGATCACCCAAGGCCACGCACTTGCTGAAGTCGTCCACCGCGAGGCAGCCTAAGTAGTCAACGCGAGTTGCTCCGACCACTAACAGCGAGCTGACGTGGTGAAGCTGCTTCATGGCTCGAAGGGCGGCGCTGACAGTCGTCTCTTCATGCAACACAACGTGTTCTTGTCGCCAAAACCACGACAAATCATGTGCCTACCGATCAAGAAGCGGATGATCAGACACCAACGAAGGGCACCTGATAGGTCGAAGGAACTCACCCGCATGGACCACAAGAGTGACTCGGATGTGAGCTGCAGCATCGTCGCTCCTCTGTTCAGCAGCTTCAGCCTCCCACTGCCAGCCGCGCCCGTCGCTGAGTTTGCATCTGTGTGTGTGGAATGGTGTTGCTGACTCCGACGTGGGTCGTGCTTCTCCAAGAGCTTCGAGAGCTCTACGCCGGTCACGTCACACTGAGTGACCTCGATCAAGTCAACATAACATACACAGACTAGCGGTCATACCTTGAATCGCCGACTGGAGATCGTGCAAGTATCCGCTCACACGCGCCGTGGTGAAGCAAAAGGCGTAGAACTCCCTGGTCGTTGCGCCGCTCTTGTCGTCGCCCGAGAAGAACGCTTTCTACATCATCACCATCATCATGGACAGAGATGAGATCTCATCGTTGCAAAAGAGGATCGCTGTGAGGAGTGGCTCACCTCCAAGTAGCTTGTCGTCTCATGGTCGATCGGTTCGTTCAGACCCAGAACAAGCGCCAAAGCAGCCAGAAAGTCGTCTACGAGGAGTCGCTTGCGCTCTGTTGGCAGTGAGCCATGGGCGTCAACGGCGTACAGACGAAGAAGGAATTGGAATTTGGCGTGGAGATCCGCACGAGCGAGCAGCGCCAGGCAACTGAACACTTGGTGCGCGCAGACCACCTCGCCTCGGCTGGACGGAGGCCTGCTTTCGGAGTTGAAGAAGAAGTCAAAGTGCGGGTCTACGTCGGCGACGAGCATGCCGAAAAGCTCTTCGAACTCATCAAAGGCGACGGATCGAGGGTACAGCGACGGACGTGCGGGGGACGAAGCCGACGAATGCGCTGCTGAAGCCACCGTCGAGCCGACGCGGATGATACTGCGTCGCCGGCTTGAGGCCTCGCTCTCTTCGTCACTGTCTACATCGTCTCCTAGAAAGATAGCAGCGCACTCGTCGAGGGTCTTGATCGAGTGGGACGTGTACTCCCTCAGCAGCGGCCAGTATGGCCTGTTCCTCGCGCTATCAGCGCGGTGGGAGGATACGGAGGCGCCCATTGACCAGTCTCCCGTAGCAGCCAGTAGGATGGGGCAGCGATTTGCTGTGTTAGCTGAGACCGCGACTGGTCCGGTTCGGGAGCCGGTGAATCTCAACTGCAACCAGCAACGGAGCTCGTAACGGTCGCTCGTCCCCTTAGTCGTGGCTTCTCCTGCTTCCCGTGACAACAGGAAAACTCGGACAGTGTAACGATCACGAGACCGACGCGTGATTGGGAATGGAGTCGAGTCCGCTGCTGTCCAGAAGCGCAAGTGGCGGAACCATCGCGATCCCCAAGTCGACATGGCACGAATTCCGCGGGCTCTCGGCCATGGCGCTCCAAGTGAGCCTCGCGACGGTCTCGCGCATCCTACTGACCGCCATCGACTCGGTGTTTCTCGGCCACCTGGGTGTCAACGAGCTCGCTGCCGCATCACTTGCCCAGGTGTGGACAAGTGCGCCGCTGATGGCTGTGTGGGCGTCAGCATCGGCTCTGATCACGGTGCGTCTCTCACTATCGTTCACTCTTCACAGTGTCTGTCGGCCGTATCATACTCACCGCATTTGTGATTTCCAAAGCTTTGTGGGCAATCGTGGGGTGCCGGTAACCGCGAGCTCACGGGGATTTGGCTTCAGTTCGGTCTGCTCATCGTGACGGTGCTGTCGCTGCCCGTATTCGTCTGGTACTGGAGCGTCGGCTTCGTGCTCGAGTACTCAACTGACGACCCAGAGGTCGTCGCGCTCGCGACCACGTTCGCTCGCGTGCTGTCGTTCTCGGTCCTCCCGACTCTTATCTACTCCTGCCTGCGGTTCGTCGTCCTGAGAACTTGCTTCGTTGAATTTAGTAGGTGACTCATGCTCTTGTCCTGCAGCCAATACCTCCAGGCGATGAGCATTCTGATCCCAACGACCATCGTCGGCGTCCTCTCCATCTTCGTAGCCATCTCCGGCAACTACGTCTTCATCTACGGCGTCGGTGGCTACGAGGGCCTGGGCTTCATCGGCTCGCCGCTTTCCACTGTTGTCGCTGCGTGGTTCCAACCGTTTGCGCTGTTCATGCACGCGTTCGTCTACAAGAAGCACCACGCGCGTGCCTGGAAAGGCTGGAATCGCGGCGCACTCACCGTCTGTCGTCTGAAGGCGTTCCTTTCCATCGCAGTTCCCATCGCCGGCAACAGCTTCATATCCAACGTGGCCATCGCGCTCATCTCGCTAGTGGCGGCCCGCCTTGGACCGGAGGCCATCGCTGCCAACGCCGTGATCTCGGGTATGTGGAGCCTCCTCTGGGCTTTGTTCTGGGGTTACGGCTGCGCGACGCAGGTGCGTATCGCCAACTATCTTGGCGCCGGAGACCCGTCGGCGGCGAAGCGCGTGGCTCGCCTGGGACTCTCGTGCACACTCGTCGTCGTGCTGCTGCTGGCAATCGCGACGCACTTTCTCGATCGCCAGCTCATCAAAGTGTACACGAACGACGACTCGCTCATCGCCAAGTGTCTCCCCGTGCTGCCCATTTTCATCATGGCGTACGTGCTCGAGTCAATCGAGATGACTCTTGGTGGCGTGCTCACGGGCATGAGGTCTCTTCCGTGGCTTTTCTTGGCGTCGTTCTCTTGGTTGATTCTAACGCTCGTGCTGCTGCCTCACACATAGCCAAGTGCGCGTGACTTTCTGGGCCAGCACCATCGCGACGTGGCTGATCCAACTCCCCGTCGCCTACGTGGGCGGTGCGTTCTCTTTGGTATCATCTAAGCAGCGCAGCACTTGACTGACTGACACTCGCGTTGCTGTCACTGTCAGCTCTCACTCTGGGCTACGGCTTCTCCGCTCTCTGGGTGGGAGAGCTCGTAATGGAGCTGTTCAAGATGTGCGTGTACGTGGTGGCGCTGTGGCGCGTGGACTGGGACGCCGTGACGGAGCGTGCCGTGGGCGCCATGGAGGCGGCGCCTGAGCGCACGCAGAAAGAAGTGGAGAAGGGCGCCGTCAACTACATCACGGCCGTGGTGGGCTCGCAGCCCACAGGCTACATCGCGTCCATGCCCGAGCCGCGCACGCCGCCGCTCACGACGCTGTTCGCGCGGCAGCAGCGCATGGCGCGCGTCACACAAATCACGCGCAGATGCGCTTCCCACGAACCGACGCGAGGGTCGAAGATCATTATCAACCAATCACACTGCGTGGCAAGGGAGCTGTAGACGATGATTGGTTAATAATAGACCCGCAGACTTACATTGGCAGTGAGAGCACGTCCAAAGCAAAAGCACACAGAGCACCATGTCCAAGCGGCAGGAGGATGCGGCGCCGAGCCAATGGGCGCTGCGTAAGGAGGCCAAGCGCAACATGTATCTCACCAGCACAGACCAGGTGCAGGTGCAGCGCCGCGGTCTCGGCCATACCTCAAGTGCCGGCAGCGTCGCGAACGCGCAATGCCAGAAGTGTCTGAAGACGGGCCACTGGACGTACGAGTGCAAGAACGACGCCGTGTACGTAAAGCGCGCGTCGCGGTCGCTGCAGCTGAAGAAGCCCAAGCTGCGGCAGCCATTCAACCAGGACAAGCCGCCAGAGGAGGCCGAGAAGGCACTGCTGGCTGAGAAGCAGGCGAAGAAAGACAAGAAGAAGAGCAAGAAGGACGCCGCGGCGAAGAGAAAGGAGTCCAAGGAAAAGAAGAAGCGCCGCTCGAGGAAGCGTCGTGACTCGAGCAGCAGCGACAGCTCCAATGATAGTGACAGCAGCTCCAGCGACAGCTCCAGCGGAAGCGATAGCGACAGTGACAGTGACAGCAGCGGATCGTCCTCCGGCTCCGATTCGGACTCGGACTCTTCGAGCGGCTCCGACTCCTCGGCATCCAGCCGCGGATCGCGTCGCCGCAGCACCAAGAGAAGACGAAAGGACTGAATCCCATAAGTGTATCGACGAGCTTGATTTTGTGGACAGGGGATATAGCAATAGATCAGCCAGGCAGCATTTTCATGGGTCGTCTTTTCTTTCTTTCTTATCAAGAAGGCCACGAACACGCGAGCATCACTGCTCACCTCGCGGCTCGACTCACATGACTGCCTTCTCGATAATCTGTCTTTGTATTTGTATTGCCGCTGTGTCGCAGGAATTCCTGTGCTGGCCATCAGTGTTGTCAGGAGGCACATGCGTGCGCCTTACCACGACCCGCCGAAGCTCGACTTGGGGTTCTTGAACAGCTCGTAATCCCACTTGGTGTCGATCTTAACTGGCTCGGCAACGGTCGCGCCGGTGGCGTCGACCTTGGAGAACTGGATGCGGTTGATCGTGCGGCAGTCACGGTAGAAGCACACGCGCATGCATGCCTCGAGCAGCTTGTACGCCTCGGCCTCAGTCAGGTCGGCACGCCAGTGTGTTCGCAGCAACGGCATGGCCAGGTGGTGGCCGAAGCCCGTGGCCAAGTAGTCGCCCTCAAACGCGAGACCGATCATGCTCACCTGGCCCAGGAACGGCTTCTTGGTCTCCGGGTGGAGGCCGCCGACGACGACAGTGTTCCACAGCGGGTCGAACTTGTTGCGGCGGTGGTAGAGCAGGCGCTGCATGTAGTGGTAGATCTCAGGCGCGCTGAGATCGCAGCCATCGTCCTGGTTGAAGTCGTACACCTCCATCTCGCTCAGCTTGTCCTGGATGAACTGGAAGTCGCTGAAGTCGCCGCTGGCGCCGATCAGCGTCGAGTCGTGCACCGTCGTGATGCGGCGCTGGTCCGTGAAGCGCGCCAGCGAGCCGTACGAGCCCAGCGTGTCAGCGGCCATGAGCACGCCGCCCGCGTACTTGAGCGCGATCACCGACGTGCCCGTGACAATGGGCGACTGCGTGCGCTGGCGAGTGTCCATGCTGCTTCCTCTGCGTGAACTTCTTCGGTTTGCTTCCCCTTCAAGCGATCTTGTTGCTCTCCCCAATGCGGAAGTCCTCCCCGTCCCTCGTTGTCCCTTGTATTACGGAATCCCTCGTCTCCTATCTTCGGGATAGATCTCGTTAAAATCGGGATAGGTGGTTACTCCAACGAGGGATCTTCTAGAATCGTCGCGCTTCAACTTGGCTGGTGCCACGTGGAGATCCGCATTTTTCCACGCGACGCACAGGAAGAAGAACGAAGAGAAGATGAAGGTCATGCGCTGGGGACTCACGGGCGCGGCGCTGCTGGCGACGGCGGCGCTGGTGACGCGCGCGGAAGACGCGAAGGCCGACGATGTGAAGGCCGTGGACGCCGTCGTGGTGGACGAAGAGCTGCTGCGCCAGGTCGTAGAGGTGTCCAAGCACGCGCTGCTCGTGGAGACATTCGAGGAGACGGAGACGCTCGAGGGCTCGCGCTGGCTCAAGAGCTCGCACGAGAAGTACTCGTCGCAGGAGGTGACGCTGGACGAGTACACGGTGCGCACGGGCCACCTGGAGAAGGACAAGGGCCTCGTGCTGGACGCGGCCGCCAAGCACTACGGTCTGGCCGTGAAGCTGGACGAGCCGCTCGTGATCGACGGCTCGGACGCCAAGAAGGAGATCGTGGTGCAGTACGAGGTGAAGCTGCAGAAGGGGCTCACGTGCGGCGGCGCCTACGTGAAGCTGCTGCGCCAGAACGAGGCGAACAGCTACTCGGACTTTAGCAACGAGTCGCCGTTCGTGATCATGTTCGGCCCGGACAAGTGCGGCGCGAATGACAAGGTGCACTTCATCTTCCAGCACAAGAACCCGCTCACGGGCAAGTACGAGGAGAAGCACATGGACGACGCGCCGCAGATCAAGTCGGACCGCAACACGCACCTGTACACGCTCGTGGTGCGCGACGACAACACGTATGAGATGCTGATCGACCAGAAGTCGGTGTCCAAGGGCAGTCTCTTCGAGAACTTCACGCCGTCCGTGAACCCGGACAAGGAAATCGACGATCCGAGCGACTCGAAGCCCGAGGACTGGGTGGAAGAGGCCCGCATTCGCGATCCTGACGCCAAGAAGCCCGACGATTGGGACGAAGACGCCCCGGCGCGCATTCCGGATGAGGACGCGAGCAAGCCAGAGGACTGGCTGGACAACGAGCCGTCGATGATCCCAGACCCGGCGGTGACCAAGCCAGAAGACTGGGACGACGAGGACGACGGCGAGTGGGTCGCGCCGGAGATCCCGAACCCCAAGTGCGAGGAGGTCTCGGGCTGCGGCGAGTGGAAGCAGACTACCAAGGCGAACCCGGCGTTCAAGGGCAAGTGGCAGGCGCCGCTGATCCCGAATCCAGCCTACAAGGGCGAGTGGGCGCCGCGCAAGATCCCGAACCCGGACTTCTTCGAGGATGCGCACCCTGCGCGTCTGGACCCGATCGGTGCGCTGGCCGTGGAGGTGTGGACCATGTCGGAGGGCATCGCGTTCGACAACTTCTGGATCGGCCACGACGCGGCCAAGGCCGAGGCGTTTGCGAACCTGACGTTCGCTCCGAAGCAGAAGCTGGAGCTTGAAGAGCAGGAGAAGAAGCGTGAGCAAGAGGCCCAGGAGCTGGAGGAGAAGCGCGCCAAGCAGGCGAGCTACTGGTACCAGTTGACGGACGGCATGACGAGTCTGCTTGAGTACGCGCAGGAGAACCCTGTGCGTGGCTTCGGCTCGATCGCGCTGATTACGATCTTCACGCTTGTGCTTGGCTTCGTCGTGTGCTGCGGTAAGTCGGAAGACGACGATGAGGTGAGCGACAAGAAGAAGGATCGCGAGGAGCCGCTCTCGGACAAGGAGAAGACGGACAGCGTGGGCAAGGAGACTGTCACGGAGAGCGAGGACGACGGCAAGCCGAAGCCGCGACAGCGCAAGAAGGCGCCTGTCGTCAAGGACGAGTAGGCTCAATAGCACGACGTCGTCGGTGGTGATGTTTCTTTATTCTACGCATTTGAGCTGCTTCCTATGTGTTTGTTTATCTCTGGCTCGACTCCCAGTTGTTTGGCACGTACACTGGCGCGGTGGACTTGTGCAGGGCCTTCTTTCCCAGAATGATGTCGGCCGCCTTCTCTGCGATCATGATCACTGGGCCGTTGAGGTTGCCGCTGACGATGTTGGGCATGATGGACGCGTCCACCACGCGGAGGTTCTCGACGCCGTGCACGCGCGTGGCTGGGTCCACGACCGTGTTGTCGTCCGTGCCCATGCGGTTGGTACACGACGGGTGGTAGGCGCTCTCCGTGTGCTGGCGCACCCACGCGTCGATCTCTTCGTCGGTCTGGACGTTCTTCGCTGGAGAGATGGCGTCGCCGCGGAACTCGTCCAGCACCTGCTGCTCGAGGATCTCACGCGTCAGCTTGACGCCGTTGCGGATGTCCACGACGTCCTCCTCCGTGCTCAGATAGTTGGGCTCGATGATCGGGTAGTCGCGTGGGTTGGCGCTGCGCAGCTTGAGGAAGCCACGGCTTGTCGCTCGCATCGGCGAGCAGTGCGCCTGGAAGGCGTGCACAGTGCCTGGCGAGAGCTGTCCGGTCAGAGAGCCAGGCAGGAAGTGGTACTGCAGATCAGGGTGGCGCTTGCCCGCCCCACTGCGGATGAATCCGCCTGACTCCAAGTGAGCCGTCGCGCCCCAGCCCGTGCGCTTGACGAGCCACTCGAGCGCGATGCCGACCATGTTGTGCGGGTACTTCCACGTCGCATTGTGCAGCGTGATGGGCTTGGTGCACTCGTACTGGATGTACAGGTCCAGGTGGTCCTCCATGTTCTGGCCCACCGCCGGCACGTGCTGCACGACTGGGATGCCCATTTCTTTGAGGTGGTTGGCGTCGCCCACGCCTGACAGCATCAGCAGCTGGGGCGAGTTAATCGCACCGCCCGACAGGATCACCTCCTTGCCGGCGAGGTACGTCTCTGGCGCCTTGGTCTTGTTGTGTTCCGTCTCGATGCCCACAGCCTTCTTGCCGTCGAATACCACCTTGTTCACGAACGTGTCCGTCACGACCGTGAGGTTCTCACGCGTCATCGCAGGACGAAGGTACGCCGTGGCCGCGCTCCAGCGCAAGCCCTTGTGGATCGTCATATCCATCCAGCCGAAGCCTTCCTGCTGGTAGCCGTTCATGTCGTCCGTGAACGGGTAGCCGGCCTGCACGCCTGCCTCAATGAACTTCTTGAACAGGATCTGGCCCTTCTGCGAGCCGCGGCTCACGTGCAGCGGGCCGTCGCCGCCTCTGTAGTCGTCTCCGCCCAGCTCGTGGGTCTGCGCCTTGCGGAAGTACGGCAGACAGTCGGCGTAGCTCCAGCCGGCGGCGCCGCTGGCCTGCCAGTCGTCGTAGTCGTAGGCGTGTCCACGGATGTAGACCATGGCGTTGAGCGAGGACGAGCCGCCGAGAACGCGGCCGCGCGGCCACGGCAGGCGGCGGTTGTCCAGGTTCTTCTGCGGCTCTGTGTAGTAGCACCAGTTGTACTTGTCGTCCGCGAGGTTGAACGTGAGCGCTGCCGGCATGTGGATCTTCCACGAGTCCCACTTGTTGACGTCGCTCGGCCCCGTCTCGACCAGCAGCACCTTGTTACTCGGGTCCTCACTCAGGCGGTTGGCCAGCACGCAGCCAGCCGAGCCGCCGCCCACGATCACGTAGTCGTACTCCTTGGACGCCGCAGCAGCGGCGGTGGAGAGCGCACGTGAGGAGGAGGCGGAGGACTCAGCGGAGGGGGATGCGGCGGATGCGCGGCGCGCGATGGAGTGACGGAGTGCGGAGGAGATCGCCATGGCGAGGATTGATTGATTGATTGATGGACGCAGTTGCCGGCTTGATGGAATTTGCGGAATGATCAATCGAGTCGACTGCCTGCAGCCCAAGAGTTGCTCTGGTGGGCCAGCCAGCCGGCCATGTTGAAGAAAGCGCCTGCTTTTGCACGGTCGCGTTCTGTTTTCTTTCATTTCTCAGACGTAAATTACGAGATCAACTGTTTAGGGGAAGGGGCTTTAACCAAAGCTGGCTTTGGGTGAATGCAGACTCAGACGGGGTAGGTTGCTTTGCTCAGTTTTAGTCAGTTTCAAAACGCCCTACAAATTCCAAGTAGTATTCATTAAAGTGCCCGGCATCCCTTGAATCAGTATACTGGAGCATTTTCCAGAAAAGATGCGACTTGACGACAGAGTCAGATTAATGTCCAGAGTATCAGGCACTGAATCAGCTCGTGACTCGCTGGCTTGACTTGGGTTGGCTCGGGAGCTCCTACGTCAGCAGGTACTAGCACAGGAGCTGTGTGGGCCCATGCAGTCGCAGACGCACGCGACGGCGGCGGCGGGCTCACCCTCAGACGCGGGCGATGGGCGGCTGCCGGCGCACAAGCGCCGCACGGGGCGCATGGAGAGTCTCCACGAGTTCCACCAGCGCGCGCTCTCCTACCACGACGACGGCAAGCGGTCGCCGCTGCCGGCGCAGAGCCTGCAGGACATCTTCCTGGAGATCGCAACGCCGCACTCCATCAAGCCGCGCCAGCCCAGCCAGATCGCGTCCGACTACACCGACGGCCGCGGCGGACTGCGGCGTCTGCTGGTCTCGCGGCGCTCGTCCACGTCGCTCTTCGGCAACCCGCAGCACACGAGCAAGACGCGCGCCAAGTTCTACCGCCACCAAGCCAAAGTGCTGCTCTTCCTCGTGCTCCTGGGAGTCATCGGCGGCCCGCTGAGCTACGCGATCCGACTGTACGTCTCTCCCTGTGTTACTTTGTGTCGCATGGTCTGGTGACACGTCTGTCTCACTGAATGGCATCGCATGCTTTGGTCTGTTTTGCAGATCGTATGGACAGATAGCATCCCTGCGTCTCTATCTCATCGGCCTCACCACGTCCGAAGTCATCCGGTATCTACTGTGGACGGCCCACACCATCGTCTTCACCATCATCGCGCTGCTATGGACTCGACTCTCGCCGGTCTCCTCTGGCTCGGGTGTCTCCCAGATGAAGTCGATCCTCACGGGCATCGATGCTCGCATGTATCTTCCAGGGTACTTTGACCCGCTGACTCTTGTAGCCAAGGTCGGCGGGCTCATCTGTGCCGTCGGTGCAGGGCTCGTGGTCGGCACCGAGGGTGCGTTCGTGCACATCATGTCCATTGTGACGCACTTGCTGCTCCGTACGCAGCTCTTCGCAGGCTTCAGCGACCGCCTCAACGCGCGACTGCAGCTGTTGGCTGCAGCATGTGCAGTTGGCGTGGCGTCCACGTTCTCGTCGCCCATCGGCGGAGTGCTCTTCTCCATGGAGGTCACGTCTACCTACTACCTGATCTCCAACTACATGAAGGCGTTCATCAGCTCCGTGGCTGGATCGCTGATGCTCCAGCTCACGCTCACGGTGGCGGACAGCTCCTCGCGAGAGCGTGGGACTGCTGCCTTCAAGTCGGACTTGCCGCCAAACGCCTTCCACATGTGGGAACTGCCGTTCTTCGTCGTCATGGGCGCGTGTATCGGCGTCATCACGCATCTGATGGTCCGCTTTATGCGCTGGCTGGCACTCTCTCGACGTAAACTCCGCAACAGCAACAACAAGTGGAAGAAGCGCTTCGTCACGTGGGTGGATCCCGTGCTCGTCGCTTTCATCGTGGCCACACTGACGTTCTGGGCCGGTGAGTTCGCTCAAGCCAAGTCAGCAGACGATCTCCTGCAACTGTTCACAGACAAGCCGCTGCCTGCATCGTGGCTCAGTGTCTCCAAGTTCTACTCGCTGCCGGTGATCTGCATCTTGTACTCGGTGCTGCTGCCTCTTTGCATCACTCTGCAACTCCCCACAGGCGTGTGGATCCCCACATTCATTGCTGGTGCTTCCTTCGGTCGACTGTTCGGTGAAGCTCTGCACGCCATCCCAGCGCTGGAGTCATTGGTCATCCCCGGAGCGTACGCACTCGCAGGCGCTGCAGCGTTTGCTGGCTCCGCAACCGGCACCGTGTCTGCTGCAGTGATCACGCTCGAAGTCACAGGCTCCATGCCGCTGATGCTGCCGATCTTCTGCGCTACGCTCGCGTCCATCGGTGTATCCACCGTGCTGCCTGGGGAATCCGTGTACGACACGCTGCTCGTGTGCAGTGGTCTACCATATTTGCCTCTGGTGGACTTCGATCCAACGCTCGTGGCCGGCGACGTTGTGGAGTCCATGCTCGTGTTCGTGACCAAGCGAACCACCGTCGCGAAGCTGTTATTGGCTGTGCAGCGCATGCCCGACCAGGATATTCCGGTGGTCAGCAACGAGTTTGACATGCGACTGCTCGGCCTCGTGAGCGCTGCCAATCTGCGCGACCTCATCCACCAATACTACCAAGCTAACGCGATCCCTGATGTCGAAGTCGATCTTGGCGACGCCATGGCTACCAAGACCCCACCGGCGTCGTGGACCAACCTCGCAACGAAGCTTCTCGCAGCGCCGCAACCTGGCGGCTTCTACGCGCAGCACTCGTACGACCATGTGTACCACGCACTGGCGACGACCGTGCAAATGGCCCCCATGCCCGACGGAGCGAACGGAGCTCTTGGTGGCGGGCTGCCGTTTCTGATGGACGACGAGCGTATGATCTCCCTCATGAGTGAAGGCTGGTCGGAGACGAAGCGAGACAAGTTGGACGAGACCATCAAGCTGAGTTACGGCAACTGCTGCGTGCTCAAGCCCACGGCGCTGACGGTGTCGAGTGCCACTCCGCTGGACGACCTGCACATGATCTTCACGATGATGCGGTGCGACCACTGCTACGTGTGTGACCAGGGCGCGCTTGTGGGCGTCGTCACCACGCAGACGCTGCTGCGTCTCGGCGCGCTGACCAAGAGCGCCACCAACTGAACTGGGTGAAGACAAAGAAGAAATCGAATTTTGCATATCCAAAGAGACAGTTACAGTGAATAAATCTAAATGTATGAGCCACCCATTCCATCTAGAGCACATTCACGGGTTGCGCTCGTCGGAACGTGAGGTATACAGGCGACGCCGCGTGCGAGAGCGTGCGGATGCTGGTCTCGAAGGACGCCGACGTGATGGACTTTTTGTTGATGGCCACGAGCACGTCGCCCACGGCGATGACGCGCGCGGCCACGGACGGGCTCTCGCTGCCGTCCTCCAGGTCGATGAGGCCGCCGACCATCAGATCGCCCTCTGCACACAGGCACAACAAACTTGTTAGTAGGCACGTTCTTCCACACGGCGATTTAGGAGCAGAGTGCAAACGTACTGTGCATTCGCAGCGACATGCCGAGGCCCTCGCGGCGCTTGGGCAGCGCGACGTCGTACACGTAGTCGGTCTGCAGCGGCACGAGCAGCTCGTTCATGGCCGACGCGACAAAGTCTCCACGCAGCGACGGGTGCGTCACAGTCGCTCCGAGCGCGATGGTCACGGCCACGGCCTCGGGAATGAAGTGGCCGTAGAGAATGAGCATCTCCATGATCTCCTGCGGCAGATTGAGCATGCCCGAGCAGCTGGGGCACTTGCGCTCCGAGATGCGGCGGTACGACATGTCGTAGCCGTTCACGCGCAGCACGATCATGCAGGCCTCGCACACGGCCAAGAGCTGCGTGGCGCGGTCCGAGGCCGGCGTCTGCTTGAGCATGGGCATGGGCATGCCCATGGACGCGCCGCCACCAGGAGCGACGCCCATGGGCGCATAGCCGGCGGGCATCATGCTCTGCTGCTGCATCGGATGCATGCCGTAGCCCATGTTCGTCACGTTGGCGGTCATGTGCGGCGCTGGCTGGCCACCCGTCGGTGGCGCATTCGACACCGCGCGTCGCGTCTCCATTGCGATACTTGATGTGAGCTCTCCGCACGAGTTAACGTGATGGTGGCTCCACTAAGTTAAACTTTGAGGTTCCCCACAATTCAGGAATGGTGTTCACAATTCATATTTGAATTGCATCCCAATTCAACTCATCTTGGCGCGGAGCTTTTGGCGCCAACATCTCCGCATTTCATCGTCAGAAGTCGTGCTGGGAGAATGGCGACCGTGGCAACTGCGAACGCCAATGCGCTGCCCGAGCGCTCGGCTGCCAGCGGCGCGTACAGCGACGATGAGGCCGTGGAGGTGACGCACGCGGTGCGCGACGATGAGCTGGAGGACTTCGACGTGTCGGACGACGAGGACACCGGCGACGGCAGCGGTGTGGACGCCAAGCTGGACGCCGCCATGATGAACGAGCTGCTGCTCGTGTGCTCCAACCTGGGTATGCTGCGCGTGGCCCACGAAGGCGAGGCGCCTGTGCTCATGCGCGGCGAGGACTGCGACGAGTGGATCCACGACCTGCAGCGCGCCATCCGCCGTGACCACGCCAAGCACAAGCTCGTGGTGAAGCAGCTCGGCAAGTGGAAGATCCTGCAGAAGAAACTGCTGCCGCTGCTCATGAACCACCAGCACGACTGGACGCTCGTGCTCTCTATTCTCAAGGTGCTCGTGATGCTCACGATGAAGCCGCCGCGCGACTCGACCAACTTGGCGCAGCAGCTCAAGTACCTGCGCGAATACAAGCACGCGTTCCTGCGCAAGGGCGTCGTGCCCATCCTCATGACCATCCTCGTGGAGCCACTGGCCAAGAAGGGCTCGGCGCGCAACGACGACGACTTCCTCAACATGGAACTCGTGCTCACGCTGCTGCGAAACCTGCTCGCGATCCCAAACGAAGACGCACGCTTCCTCACCTCCAGCACGTCGCACCTCGGTCACTTGCAGCAAGATTTGATCCGCACGCTCCAGGAAGAGAGCGTGTACGAGATGGTGCTGCTGTTCGCGCAAGACATCGATGCGGCTGAGAACCGCGAGTGGAACTTGCTGATCATGGAGATCATCGACCTCACGCTCGGCTGCTCGACGCCAAAGGCTGTCGCCGCGTTCTTCAAGCAGCAGCTCACGGGCGTGCCACCCACTGCCACTGCGTCTGGTCTCAGTCAGTCCACCGGACCCTCAGCAGCCGCCGCATCAGCCCCGAGTCTCGTCCACGCGCTCAGCACGGAGAAGAAGCTGGCGCTGCCCCGCAAGCCAGTGTCGTCCAAGCGCCACTCCAACTTCGGAGGCATGATGAAGCTAGTGGGATCCACTGGCCGAACGACCGTGTTGACGAGTTTCTCGAAGCTTGGAGACGAGCAAGTCCCACAGGCGGCGAAGAAGCCCGTGGCTCGCAAGCGTGTTGGCCGCGGCGGCTCGCTGCCGCCGATTACGCAGACGATGGACGTGATCGAGATCTTTGCCCCGAGACAATCGGTCACGGAAGCGGACCACGCCACGATGTTGGTGCTTGTGGAGATCTGCGAGGCCGTGCTCGAAAAGTCGTACTTCCAGCTCACCAACTCGCTCAAGGGCGAGTTCCGTCGTGGCAGCAGCAAGCTCGTGTCGACGGATCGACTCCAGTACTTCCACTTGCTGTGGTTCATGACGGCATACCACCGCCTCAAGATGCAGACGCTCAAGTCCGAGCACCGCCACAAGCTCAAGGCGCACGAGAAGCAGAAACGAGCGCTGATGGAGGCGCTGGACTTCGAGACTGCGCCGCCTCCAGAGCCAGTCATGCCAGAACTTAACGAGAAGGCGGTTTTGTCGACGCTCGATATGTTCTCGTTCAACTTCGTGCTGCAGTCCATTGAGACGTACGCCAGTGCGAAGAACTACCACGGTATGACCGTCTCGGTGAAGCTGCTCGCGGAGATGATGACGTACCTCTCGGAGCTCTCCAACAGTGACGACGTGCGCTTCCAGCGCATTGCGGACTCTCTGCAGCACAAGATCTTCTACGAGCGTGACTTCTTGGACCGCTTGCCGGTCCTGCTGAAGACTTGGAGTCCTGGAACCTTCTCTCCTGAGTACGTCATTGATGTCATCACTCTTACTCACGTACGTACTGCTACTTGGTGCTATCTTGCTGGCACTCCCGTCGCTGACTTGATGTCTTGTGTCGTGTACAGATCGTCTTCAAGATTCTCGACTCCCAGGGCACGATCAAGGTGCTGTCGCGTCGAAAGGCGCTCTTGGAGGAGAAGCGCAAGAAGAAGAAGAAACCAAGTGGGGGCGACGACACGAACGAGGGCGGAAATGACGACGACGATGGAGACGACTCTGGGGACGAAGAGGAAGCCGAGCGTCAGGCTCAGCTGCTGCTGGAGATGCAGCGAAAAGAAGCGGATTTCGACGTGCGGCGGTACTTCCAGACGATCCTGTCGTTTGAGACCGTCAAGATGTACTGCCACGTGCTCGCCAACTACCGCACGAACAGCGCCAAGGTGAATCACTACGTGCACTCGTTCTTCTACCGTGCCAAGCACTTCCGCATTCACAAAGACGAGGAGTGGACCATGCAACCGATGCTTTACAACATCCACGTGCTGCTGTTGTTCAACAAGATGCTGCAAGACCCACAGATTGAGAAGCAGTCCGATTTCAAGGGCTTCCTCGACTTCATTCGCGGCGTGGTTCGTGACTTCTTCACCCTTGCAGACAAGAACCGACTGCTGTTCGTGGAGACTTTGCTGCGTCAGCCGTATGCCGCCAAGTCCTGTCTGCTACTGCAGCGCAACTACGAGCCAGTCGACGGTATGAGCAAGTCGCGGGCTGAGGCCATCGCACTTGGTCGTCAGGAGAAACTGGATCGCATCAGTGAGGCGCGTCGCCAGAAGAAAGCACTGGACGCAGAAGAGCTGGATGGCGAGGCCGAGTTCACGTTCTCACTGGACTCAACAGACTTCCAGTCGTCGTCTCTCGTGGCTGCGGCGAAGAAGAGCGATGGCGGGGAAGGAGACGACGATGAAGGAGAGGCTGAGTTCGATGGAGAGACCGCTCCAGTCGCGGCATCAACTCGTCCAAAACGCCGTGCGAATGCGGCCGTGGAACGTGCCAAGAACTGGACCAAGGTCGAGGACCGGTTCCTGAAGAAGGTGTACATGCAGTACCGCCACTTGCCGTCCGTGTACGAAGTGATCTCGTACGAAGACATGTTCCAAGACCGCGATCGTACCCCTGAACAGATCGAGCGCCGTGTCAAGTACCTGAAATTGCACCGCGCAACTTACGACTCATCCGATGAAGACGACAACGGCAGCGACGCTGATGAAGGTGGTGCGAAGAGTCGAAAGGCGTCAGGAGACGGTGACGAGCAGTCGGACGACGAAGAAGAGTTCCGAACGGATGCCGTGCGAACGGAATACAGCACCGAGGCTCGCCTGCCGAAGGGTCTGCAGACCGACAATGAGGACTCGGATGGCGAGGCTACCACATCGAGAAAAGCCAAGGCATCCGGACGGCGACGACGTCTCCGCAGAGGGGCCGACGATGATGACGATGACGAGAGTGACGAAGACCTGTTCAGTGCGAAGAAGTCAGTCGAGAAAACGACGAGTAGCCCGCCTTCTGAGGAGCCAACCGCCGCTGAGTCAGTGGAGGATGTTGAGATGGCCGTCGATGCTCCTGCTGAAGAGAGCGAGTCCACGGACGCAATGGGCGACACGCTGAAGTTCCCAGATAGTGCTGTCGCCGTGGAGGAGACTTGTGCTGTGGAGGGAGATCATGAAGTGGACGCCACGCAGATGCAGGATGAAGAGCCAGAGGCGACTCAAGGTGCTACGGTGGATCCAGAGCCTGCTGCTGATGATGGAGAACGCAAACGAAGTCGAGAGGACGCTGGAGGTCTTCCGGAAGACGCTGACGAGGAGCAGCCGAGAGAGTTCAAGATGGCGCGAACCGAGTCGGTCTCCTCTGACGACGAGGAGACCTTCGCGCACGTTTTCGCGACACCAGCGGACGCGACGGAAGACACGCAAGTGATTGAAGAGCAAGATCTCTAACAGAAACTCTATAATATTGTTGTTCAAATCGCCATTCCGATGCCTGAGGCAGTCTTTCATTACACGAGGATCTCCTTGTCTGTACTGCCGCCACTGATGCTGTCGTCTTCCGTTTCACTGGCTGACACATCGATGCGGTGGGCGCTCACGATCTCCGAGAAGCACTGCGAGCGGAACAGCGCCTGGTAGAACACGGCGTCCTCGGCGGCCGTGCGTGACGACAGGAACTGCTTCTCGTCGAAGATCACGACCGACTCCTTCGTATCGCCGACCACGAGACACGCCTCCGTGTGGCCAGCCAGCAGACCCGAGAGCAGCTCGAAGCACACCACGCGAATCCGCTCTTCGTCGTTCTTCAGTCCGCTCAGCACGTCCATGCCGGCGTTGCTCTCTGTCTCACCGGCGGTCAGTAGCGACACGACGGTGTCCAGTTCGTCCGGGCGTGGCGGATTGAGGATCGTGTCCAGTCGAACCTTCGTCGCCTCAAACGCCTGAGGAAGGAAGATCGTGTCCGAGTCTACCGCAGTCTCCTGCAGGCCCAGTCGTCGCCAGGAGACCGAGTACCGAGCATCGACAAACTCCAGCACACCACGGTCCAAGTCAGCGACTGAGTAGAATCCGGACGTCGGAAGGTCGCTGCGGTCGGCGTAGGAGCTGTGTAGGCCCACGAGGATCGGCGTCGGGCACTGCAAGTACGACAGCAGCGGCTTCGGGAGCACAGGCGCGTACACGTGGCACCACGAGAAAGGCCGCAGTAGACATCGCACGGCCTCCGCACACGACGTCAGAAGCGAGTACTGGCTAGAGACAAACACGACGGAGCACTCCAAGAGCGCGCACGCGATGATCTGGAGCGCGATAGCAGAGCCAAAGTACTCAAAGAGCGGCTTGACGGAGACGTCGACGCGAGTGTCCACCAGCGCCTTGCGCAGTGCCAGCTGAGCAGCTCCGCTCTCGGAGCGAGTGCGTCGCCGCATGAGCTCGAGGGGGATCTGGCTCACAAACTCCATGGACGGTCCGTGCGAGTCGCTCTCGAACAGAAGCGTGAGGCGCTCCGAGTCGAAGAGATCCGAGCGTGGCGTCTCGACGATGTGTCGTTCCAGTAAACGGCGCAATGTCCGCACGAGCGGAAACTGCGACAAGATGCAGATGCCTTTGGCGACGTAGACCACTCGCTGATGGCGTCCGACGCGCAGCACTTGGTACGTGAGATACACGTAGCCGTACAAGAAGCCGTCGCGACCGCTCTGCTGGAACGGAAAGATGGCGTCTCGTGGAGGTTTTGATGCGCTGCCATCCGACTGTTTGATCATGAGGAGTCCATCGGGCACCAGAAACGCCTTCACTCGTCTTGAAATGTCTTCAAAGGACTTGGAGGTCGCACTCGTCGGTGATAGAGGCACGGGTCTCGGGTCGCTGATTTGGTAGAGTGTCATATTTGCCTTGCGTTCTCCTTTGTTCTTCTTTTCCACGGTCGTGGAAAAAGTGAGGATCGTGTCGAGCGTGTGCTGCTGCGGTCGTCGCTCGAGATCTCCGAACTCTTCTTGCGGTCGCTTTGCTTCAGCAGACGCTAGTGTGGTGGCTGGTGCGTCGTAATGTGGACGATAGTGGACTTGAAGACCGTCTGGCAGTTTCGTGAGTCGAATAATACTCTCCAGATTGAGCACCATCTTCGAGAAGTCGATGGTTTCATCGGCAGCCTCGGAACTCTCATCCGACTCAGCTTCGCTACTATCGTCACTTCCACTCGGCAGCTCTAACGACGCTTCAAACGCCGCGACAGTGACGCGCAGCTCGTCTTCAAGAGCCTCGTGGACTGTGTCATCCCGTATCTCGTCGTTTTTGGAGTCTGCCTCTGGCATGAGCGGAGGCAAATCGTCTGCTTCGTCTTCTTCTTCTGACTCGGTGCTCAGTTGACGAGACGAGGAATATTCCATCGATGAAAACGTCCGCGTGAGCAACTTGGGTGGCGAGTCCGCCTTCGACTCGTTCTTGTCCAGGTGGATCTGACAGTCCTTCAGCGCGACCTTGTACAAGTTGCTCTTCATGAAGCGGCTAAACCACGACGAGCGCAACATCACGAAGATCTCCTGCTGTGCGCGCATGAACAGCGCCTTCGCCACGGGCTGTGGAGGACTCAGCTTATCGTCCATCTTCCTGCTGTCGATGGCACTATGCAGATCGTTCTTCGTTCCCAGCGTGATGGCCTGGGAGTCATTTTGAGCCTTCTTCAGCAGCATCCGCGCTAGTTTCCAGAACAGCTCGTAGCTCTCGGTCTCGAGCAGCGGCTTGAGGACGTACTCGACGTGGAGCCAGAAGTACAACTCGAAGTGTTGTCGGCTCTGCATGAGGAAGAGCAGAAAGTAGTGGGCGGCACGCGGCTGCTGCAGGATGCGCTCCATGGGCACTGACTCGGTGTCGTTCTCCGTGTCAATGAGCATTTGCAAGTACTCGGCGCTCTTCAGGAACCGCGGCATCTCCTCTCGCGTGAGCCGCATGTACGCCAGCTTCTGGATGGGGAAGAAGCCGTCCAGCACCTTGTCGCTGCCGTCGATGTTCTCGCGCACGAGCGCCTCCAGCTCGTGCGTGAGCTCCAGCGTCGTGGAGATCTGGAACTCGGACGCGTGGTCAATGTACTTGTTCCAGATCTTGAGCGCCTGCTCCTGTCGCTTTTCCTCGGCCACGAGCTGCAGCTGCTCGATCTCCAGCAGGAAGAGCAGCACCTGGTGGTAGTTGGTGCGCACAGTCGACGGCGGCGCGTCCTCGTCGTCCGTCGACAGCCAGCGCAGCAGATACGGCAGCTTCTTCGGGTCTTTGACGATCTCCTTGAGCGTGAACGGCACGTGGCCCTGCAGGCGCTGGAACGACTCACTCGAGAGCCCCAGGAGCTGCCTCTGCTTCTCTTCGGGCGTCGCTGTCAGCGACATGCGGCCGCGGTTCCACTGCAGGCGATTCGGCCGGAACAGTTTGCGCAGCTTGGAGCTCACGGGGAACAGCTCCGAGTGCTGCGTGTGGCCGGGTGGCTCCAGCAGCGTCGCGCTGTTGGCTGCAGCGGCCGGCGTCTTGGTCGGCGACAGCGCCAGCGCCAGCGACGCCTTCTTGGCGCGCGCCGCCACACGGTGGGACAGGCTGTTGACGGGCAGCGAGTTGGAGCGACCCACGCCTTGAGTCGGTGCCACGCTCGTTGCAGAAGCTCCGTCGCCTGCGCCGCCTCGACGCGCCGCCGCCACGGCAGAGCCATTGGAGCCGTTCGTCGCGTGGCTTTTCTTCTTGTTGCTCGACGGCCGCGGCGCCGCTGAGGACCGTGACTGCGTGGGCGCCTGCGTCTGAGTCTGCGGCTGCTGACCCTCGGCTCCCTCTGCGTCTTCGCCGAAGAGCCACGCGTCCAGGCTCATGCTGATGGTGGTGATGCCGCGCATGATGCCGGTCCGTTTCTCTCTGCTGCGTTGGGACTTGCGATCTGAGATGGCGATGAGTTGAGACGCTCAAGTGATACGAACATGAAACTGCAATTGCGGGTTCCTAACGACTGGAATTCAACGTCATTCAGCCGCCGAAACGAGCAGACCACACCAGAAGCAGCACGAGATCGACGAGCACAGCGATGGCTACACCGCGACAGGAAGCGCTGCGTCTGTACCGACACATCCTCACGCTCCACCGCCGCAAGCTGGACCCACGCATGCGCGTGCTGGGCGACGCCTACGTGCGGTACGAATATCGTTTTGTGTCGGTGAAATGCGGCCGCGGCTCTCTGACAGAATGGATCTGTGTGCACAGGGACGAATTCAAGAGACACAAGGACGCGGCGCCCAAGTTTGTCACGCCATTCATGCACGAGTGGGAGAAGTATGCGGCGGTGCTGGCTAAGCAGCAGGACACGGTGCGTGCTGGCTGTATCATACTGGGTACTGGGAGGACTCACACGCTGACATGCCTACGTCTGCTGATATTGCCAGTTTGGTCGCGAGCTGCTGGAGTCGGAGAAGTCGCTGCTCAATGGCGAGCAGAAAGAGAAGCTGCAGTCGTTGCAGGACGCCGCCAAGTCCGTCGGTGAAGCAATGACATGAGCGTCTGGATAAGTGTGTTCAATATACTCGTTTCTGAAGCGAATTCGTGTAGCGGCTGCTCTGCATGTTCGTATCCCAAGCTAGAATACCCATAGTGAAGCCACCCAAAGGAGTGAAACGCGGATGTTCGGACAGCCACTACTGTACCGTTCGCAGCCAAGACGGGAGAAGCGTCACATGTCTACTTCAGTAATAAAACTCGAAGATCCCTTCCAAAATAGTCTATACTAGAAATATTCAATATTACACACTAATTAAAATCATCTGAGGGCGCTGCATTTACCATTCTCGGCCAGTGCCGCCAAGGCATACTCTCTGTCCATTTGGAGAGTCGACTCTTTCGGAAGATTAACCGCATTCGGGCGCGCGAACTGTTTCAATCGTCATGAATGAGTAAGACAGGAGGGGTGTCCAGGCAGATATGGTCGACAGTCAAGCAATGACTGATATTCAGGCTAGATTGCCTTTCCCAACAATTGATTTTGATCGATAGGCTCCACTGTATTTTCGCTATATGCTGGGAGGATCTGGGAGGAGATGTCTCGTTTGTCGTACTTGGCACCGTCCACGTTGATGTTACACAGCTTTAGCGTCTTACAGAGCTCACGGAACTAGCCACGAGACTTCTCGCAGTTGAAGTTGTAGTGCTAGTCACGATTCCCAACAGTCGCAGCATTGGTTGGCTGCCTTTACTCTCACATATCCCTTCCCTTGACCTACTCACGGCGGGTACGCCACCACCAACAGTTGTGGTGGCGCCTGCGCCGATGACATAGAACCGTCGCCCTCTCCCAGCTGGCAAGTAGCGTCTCATCTATGCCAGATGCGCTTGGAGACGTGGTGGGGTTGCGGTAGCGCAGTGGGACTTGTCAGGTACACTTCTGTACGTTGGGATGATGACCATGATAGATGGTTGTCTTGCCGTTTGAGGTGCTTATCTCGGAAGGCAACGTCGGCTTCGCTGTCGGTGCAGACGTCACCTCTCCCCGCATTGAACGAGCACGTCGTTGCACGACGAATGGTACGCGCCAGATGGGTTCACCCATGAGACCATATTTGGCGTCAGCAACATGCTGAGACGTGACAGGATCCCCCCGAAAGGTTAGGTTACTATTAGTGATGACCCGCGTGAACGGGATTCATTTGGAAGCTCGACGTTCGGAAGCGTATTGTGGCGGTTGCTGACCGCCACGACGCGAGCAATTGTGGACATTGCGAAGCCTCGACACTGATGAACAAGTAGCAGCCGTTGCTTCGACGAGAAGATATTTGTGGCAGCGTAGAATCAGGTTTCTTTCCCCGGCGATCAGGGCCTTCATGTTCCCGACTACGCTTGCATTCTAACATTAGCAGTTATTATCGTTCTTCAGCGATAATTCTGATAATAACCCTATAAAATTTTATTTACACTTGCGGTACGCAGAAGACTGAATTCGTGACGGAGGTATTTCCAAAAGCAGGCAACAGCACCGTGTCGAGCGAGCGGTGTGAACTGTGTGCCCCTTTAGCACGCTTTTGGAGATGGCAGTGAGGAATCCGGGACCAGTGACGCCTTGTCATCACTGCTGTACTCCGGTACATCGAGATCCAACACCAAGTTCATCACGTTGTAGCCACCTGACGCGAAGTCCCCTTTGCGGTCTTTGTGTTGGCGAAAATGATGTGAGAGCGGCAAAATACATGTATTCATTCGTTATCTGCGTAAAATGCAACCACCCAAACTTTCTGCTAGGCCAAAAGACGGCCAAAAGTTCTGACGCGATACTACGCCAACGGCTCGGTTGCAGCGGCGATGAACTTCAAGTCTTCCTCAAGAATCCGCGGCGGAACGTCCTCAGCAGCATTGAAATGGATGAAGACCAACTTTGACTGGCGCGGAGACGCCAGACGGTTGTGTGAATGTAGTTGTACACGCTCCAGGATCGTTCACTGGCAGCAGATTATGCAGGAATGCTCAGTAACTTCATGGCAAAAAAAAAGTGAGCGAGGGCTCTGTACTGGGGTCGAAAGTTCCATCACTACAATGCTGGGAACGCTGAGATCTGTTCGCGCTTCGCCGCATCGCATCCTCTCTTGGACAAACCGACTGAGCTTCGTTCGCATCGCTGATTCGATAGCAAAGCACTGCATCATCGGTGCTTCGCCCCAGATGATGATGCTGGCTCTCTGAGCAATGCACTCGAGTGAGACTGCTTGCTCACCCCACACACGGAAGTCTTCTCCAGTGTGAGACGGATCTTCAATAATATTATGGAATACGCAGTACGGCCACGATACCACTTGATTCCACCCCGGTAAGTGGACATTACGCGTACCGCTATCGTTCCACGGGTGGCACCCGACTCGACATGATCAAGTTCTAGACGCTCAGGAGTCTGCATGAACTCTTGCAGGGAAGTGTCAGTGGTGTGCATGCGTACGATCTTCCGCAGCTCAGAGAATTTCCCGAATTAGTGTGAGCTTCGCTCCTGGAGAACAGATAAATTCGGCAAGAGCTGCTGGAGAGGTACGACCACAGCGTTCTCGAAGGTGTCGTCAACAATGAAGATCAGCTCAAATGCCAGCGCACTATCTACGACGAGATCCAGCAGGCAGAGGACGGTGCACCCGGCTTCCAGAAGTTGTTCGTCGACGGTCCGGGAGGCACAGGCAAGAAGTCCACGCTTCCACGTAGGATAGACCACACCACGCACTGCTCGAAGATTTTCGGACGATGTCGGACCCGCACGGTGGCCGACGAGTACACGGAGGTGGAAACGTTCGTCGTCACCGGGGAGGGGGGGGGGGGCACATGGATATCCG
>JAADVL010000235.1:0-39319 GCA_023334995.1 Pythium sukuiense
GGGTGACGTTTAGTGCTTCCCTGTTAGCAGACATCCCACCGATATAGACTAGGATTGCACATGTGAACGATAGAGAACGTGTTCTTCTCTACCAGACTCTACTGTACCATACTGCGACTGCTACGACGCACAATACACGTCGAACTATAGTGTACTGTACGTAGTATCAGACAAGCCGCCTAACGGACCAAGCTGGTATCGTCCCATGCTCAATTTACGCATATTTCCACTCTAACATTACTGTGATAGTTACACGCATTTACGCTTCAGTTGCCGATATATTATGACCATGAGGCTCGATGATTCTTACGGCCCCAACGAGACAATTGACCTCGTTCATCGATGCCTCATAGCTGGCCTGGCAGGACCCACGTCGGTGCTAACTAGTACATCGTGTATAGGTCCTTGTCCACGAAGTAGCGCTCAATGATGATGATCAAGTGAGGACATAGGTTGGAGTGACTAGCTTGACGAGCCTAGCCTAGCCTAATGCTAAATTCAAGGAGGTGCAATGATCATGAACGATATGACCGCATCATTGATTCCGTCCAGCTGGAAGTTCGACGGAAAGTTCGTATCTCCCGTGCGCCATTGACGGTAGCTACCGTTGCTGTCCTTGTCGGTGTAGAACACGATGTATGCTTCGCCGTCAAACCTGCCTGACGTCGGCAGGTAGACCCAACGCACCGACGATGCGCGGTCGTTGAAGCAGCCGATGTTGTAGCACCGGTGGGTCTTCGTGACGATGGCTGGGTATGTCGTACCGCGGAAATTGGAGTCTTGGTATAATAGAACGTGACGGCTACAGTGACGGCGCAGACCGCGGCGGCGATCTTAACGCGATTCGTTGGGTTGGGTACTCTGCCTGTCGAATTGGGAAATACGCGTGGGAGGAGTGCCAGCATTGGCAGTTGGGTGAGCCTCCCTTACCGACCAGGACCCAGACAAGTGACCTTGAATGAGCGCCTCCTCCTGACGAGGAGGAAAGAGGCCCCTCTCCGTCTTTCTTAGGCACAACCACACTGGGGGAAACAAGAGCAGCCAAGGTTTCTAGTTTGATTGATTGCTGTTGTTCCACATACTTCGCATCGATCGTGTTTTTATGCAAAACTGACTTCCGCGCGCATTTGACAGGTTATGACGCGCAAGGATCGTGCAGCTGCGCAGGCGTTGACAGTGGAAGAGCGGGACCACACCGTGAATCGCAAAGTCTGATTCTTCTAGGCATCTCCCAGAGAGAGTCTCTTGACGTACGATACAGTACACCCATCCATGTATCATGTGATTCGTTTTCCCGTCGTCAGCGAACGTGCACAAGTCAATCCTCATATTCGTTGTACTTACTTCGACGTACAGCACCGTGCCCGTGAAGTGATGCCAGCTACACTTTATTGCATCTGCTACAGCGCCTCCATTGACTTTCGCTTTGTGAGCGTAGAACTTCTATCCACAGTGTAAATGCCTACACGAAATTCATACCTCCAACGTTGTGCAATTTGTATGGCAGTGCATTCGAATAATCAGATCCGGATGGCTGCAACTTCAACACACTCACTGCACAAATGGCGGTTCAAGAGTGTCAGGAAATGAGTCGCGCAGTACTATGCGGATAGTACGAGCACGATTCGAATTCATTCAGCAATGGTGTACGTGCTTCAACTTGTCCATCGTTTGCTGCTGAAGGAAGAGCGAACTGTCCAACAGCCAAAGGCTTGAGGGTTCGCAAATTGCGGAGGTGGCCAAGCCCGTGCAACTGAGGTTACCGGTACTGACAAGTCCACAAAGTTCGACAAGGACTGTGATGTGTGTGTGTCCAGTATGCCTTTCGAACATAACCCCCCCCTTCTGCACACCCACAGCGATGTGGTTGAGGATACTAGACCGATACTAGTCAAGAGACAGCACAGGTGGGGCACAAAGCAACAACGGCACACCGGTTAGAGACTGATGCATGACGTGAGCTCTCGGCTCACATCGTTTCGTTCATTCATTCATGTATCCAATATGGCCACACCCAGCGCCTTGTCTTCGTCCGCCGAATCACAAACTGAATGCGTTCGGACCGGAGGAAGAGAGGCGTGTCGTCTGCGTGGGGCCGCTCTACTCTCACTGCTTTCCTTCTCTTCTGTCGCCGCAGATTTGCTGCCTGCCATTTACGGCTTGATGATAGCCACGTCGAGATCACCGAAGAGCTTCCAAATGTTGCCGTTGATGAAGTCATTGTCGACGATGCTCACCAGGAAGTACGAGTCGTGGATCTCGTGGAGGATCTCCGCGCCCGTGCTCTCGTCGTCGTACAGCGACGCCCACAGCTTGAGCCAGAGCGAGAACGCCTCGCCCTTCCACGCCAAGAAGCTCGAGCTGTCGACGATCGTGGGCTGGAGGATCTCCTTGTTTGGGAAGACCCCCCAGGTTACCGCAATGGCCGATTTACCGGCATTGGAGTACGAGTTTCCACGACAGTCGACAGCATGGTACTGGATGTAGCGCATCGTGGACGCGTTCTCGATGATCTTCTTCAGGTTCTCGGGCGACACGAAACACTCGACGTACGCCTTTTGGTACACGTGGCCACCAGCTCCACCCCAGCCAAATACAGGGTCGTCCGACGGCGCAGCGTTCACGCGTGGCTGGCTGTTGATCGTGAGGAAGCCAGCGGCGTTGGCTTTCTCGAGCTGGTCCTGGATCGACTTGGTCTCCAAGTGAAGCGCTGTGTCACACCACGGCAAAGCCTTAATTTCACCGCGCACGTACTTGACGAACGTCGCGTGGATGTCCTCCTTGGTCGCCGGCGACTCGCCCCACATGGCCTTGCGGTCCTGGAAAGACAGCGACGTGTGCACGTAGTGTGACTCGCTCAGGTCACCGAACGCAGGGCTCTCGCTGTTACCCCATCGGCCGTTCGGGAACTCGTCCCACGCCGCCGTGCGCTGCACGTAGCTCTTCGGGCGGTTGGACCAGTAGATCGGACGCACGCTCTCCGTCGCGCGGTTCGCGAGCGTCGATGGCCGCCACGGCAGCTCACGACGCGTCGCCTTGTTCGACAGAATGTCGAGTCCGTCCAAAATGCGACGCACTGATCGCTCCAGGTTCAGCGTGTAGAAGTGGAGACCCGGCGCGCCGGCGGCCATCAGCTGCTTGCACATCTTGATCCCCAGCTCGACGCCGTACTCCTTCACAGCCTCGTCGTTGTCCTTGATAGGCTCGAGCGCCGCCGTGATCTCCTCCGGCACAAACGTGTTGCAGAACGACGTCATGCGCACGAAGCCGCTGTAGTTCTGGATGGGCATGATGCCTGGGATGATCGGCACCGTGATGCCGATCTCTCGGCAGTCCTTGACAAAGTCCACATACACCTGCACGTCGTAGAAGAGCTGCGTGATCACAAAGTCGGCGCCGGCGTCCACCTTCTGCTTCAGGTACTGGATGTCCGAGGCGCGGTCCGTGGCCTCCGAGTGGCCCTCTGGGTAGCCTGCCACGCCGATACAAAACGCATCGCCGTAGTTCTTCTTGATGTACTTGACGAGGTCCACAGCGTGCGAGAAGCCGAGATCGCAGTCGTTAAAGCTCGAGGCGCCACGCACAGGATCACCACGCAGCGCGAGGATGTTCTGGATGCCGGCGTCCTTGGCGGCGTCCAGCGACTTGCGCACGTCCTGTTCAGCCATGTTGGTGCAGGTCATGTGCATGAGCATCTCGAGGCCGGAGAACTTCTGCGCGTTGGCGCTGATCTCGATCGTGAGCTGCGCGGAGCTGCCGCCGGCGCCCCACGTCATATCGCAGAACAGCGGCTCGAGCGACGCCATGCGGTCCATGCGCGTGTACAGGTTGTCCACGCCCGCGGGCGTCTTGGGCGGGAAGAACTCGAACGAGTAGAACACGTCGCCCTTGTCCACGCTCTGCTGGATCTTGTCGATGATCTTCATCGTGCTCACTAGTGTTGGTGGCGAGTTCCGTTCTGGGAAGAACTCCTGGTCATGGGCGGCGCAATGGACCGCACCGCCGGTCGTGTTTGCGTCAGTCAGTCAGTCCCCTTCAAAGTGAGTGGTCTACACTAATTATGGATAGTACATCCTATTCTAGGGAGGTACCTAGTTTAGTGTGATGGCCGGTGGTTAAATTCGGTTTTTTGGAGGTGGTGTTATTGGTGTCGATGGCGATGGCGGAAGGTGTGAAAATGGACACTGCGTTGGCTCGCGTGATGCGCACGGTGGAGGCAGAGGACGCAGCCTTTGCGACGCTTCGTGTATGTGCGATGTGCGCGGAAGAGAAGCCTACCGATCGATTCTCGCGGAACCAGCTGGCGCGGCCGCTAGCGTACGTTCTCCGACTAGGAATGAAGGGTGTTTTCCCACGGACTTTGACCGGATTGTGTCGCTTATGTTAGGAAATGCAAGGCGTGTGTGGACGCGGCGCTGCTCAAAGAGAAAGAAGAGCATGAGCGCAGTCGTAAGCTCAAGCGTTGCGTGCAGTGCTTCCAGGATCTGCCGGAAGAACAGTTCTCCAAGCGCCAGTACGTGCAGCTGGACGGCAAGTGCAAGCCGTGCGTCGCGCAACTGGAGCGGGAAGCCGCCAAGATCAGCAGCGCGCTCGTGGGCAAGTGGAGCTACGACCAGTACTATCGCTGCTGCCACCGCGGCAAGACAGGCGGCGTTGGTGTGCGCACGAAGAGCAACATCGCGTCGCCTCTGCTAGGTACGATTCCGCTTGGACGAGTGTTCAAGGCCACGCACGCCATCTACAACGAGCAGGGCGACGCCATGGTCAAGCTCGAGTCTCTGTCGACTGTGTTAGTGTCGTCGTCGCCAGGGCGGAAGGAAGACAAGGCCGAGGAGTCCAAATCGGCATCCGTAAAGCCCCGGGACGGCTGGGTGCCGTGCCGCTCGATCCGCAACGAGCTCTTCATTGAGCCCCACAGTGGCCCCTGGGCTAGTAGCAACGCCACGATGTCACGGTACTTTCGCTGTGTGATCGAAGGCTGCAAGGTGCGCACGTCGCCCGACTTGGAGCTCGTGGAGATCGGCTACGTGCTGTACGGCGACGTGGCCCAAGTCGTCGAGTGCCGCGTCGCTGACGACGGCGTCGTGTTCCTGCGTCTCCACAACCGGTACTTCGACGGCCCGGCGTGGGTCGTCGAGCGCACGCTGGACAACGAGTCCGTGCTGAATGAGATCGACGGGCCGTCCACAGAGCAACAGCAGTATCGGTGTGTGCAGGAAAGCGGAGCGCCCACACGCCAGGAGCCGTCGCTGACTGCACCGCCAGTCGGGCGGATCCCGTGCGGTAGAGTTGTGACTGTCGTCCAGCGTGTGGTGACACCAGAGCGTCACGTATTCCTAGAGTTGGATGCGGCCGAGATACATACAAAGGCAAATGCACCAGGCTCCAGTGCCACACAGACGCCATCGTTAACGCTGTGGGTTATCGAGACCAGCACAGTATGTGCGAGTGTCATGGTTCGATTAGGCAAGCAAGCCGCCTTCTAATAAACTCCTCATTTCTCATCTAGCCACACCCACTCTTCGACAACGCCAGACTCTGGCGTCGGTGGCGGGTAGTAGAGTTTCTTGTCGAAGAAGTTGGGCGGCGTGAACAGGTCTTGGGCCTGCAGCACCTCGCTCACCACAACAGAGCCTTCATCTTCATCGTCCTCACTCACAGACGCCAGGACGTCGTCACGCACGAGAAAGCAGTTGACACCGCGGCTCTCACAGTACACGAGTGAGTAGCCGTTTCGTTTGCCCCATAGATGCATCGCACCCACGCCAACGCCAAAGTACAGCGAGATGCCGTCCCACGAAGTCGCTGGGCCGTTGTATTTGACGACACGCGCCTCGTTGGGTGGGATATGGGAGTTGATCTCAATCACAATCACACGCGGAGAGAAACGCGTGCGGTCGATGGCGTCCAGGATCCAGTAGTCGTTAAAGTCGACGTCGATCGACAGCAGATCAAACTCCCTCGGGACGTCGTACTTGTCGAACAGCTCGTTGATGTTTTCCGGCGAGATCCACTCTTTGTGGAGATTGATTGCGGGATTTTCATAGCGTCCGTCCATGAGCAGCCCTGTCCAGTTCTGAGCTACTCGCAGGTACCGCGTGTTGCATTCGCCGCCGTCTTCTGTGCCAAACTCGACGTACACGCGATTCGTGACGTCCACGTGGTGGAAAATCGACTGGAGCACGCCGTCTTCGCCGTTTTGGGAGCTCAGGCCCCACTCGTGGCGCCACAAATCACAGATCCACGAGAGCCCCACGGACAGCAGTGCACTGGGACACTGGACTGGCAATTGGCGGTGACTCGCAAGCGGTGGCTCAGTGAAATACGCGCCGTTGCGAGGGAAAACGCTTTGTCCGGCTTTCATTTCGACGTTGACTGTCAACGGCAAGGTCGGTGCGAACACTTTCTTCACGTTTACCACAAACACGCTGACGCTGTGCTTGCCTTGGCCAGCACCAAACGCTGGAACACGAAACAGAGTTGACACTTGGTCGTGAACCCCCGTACGGTTCTCGATCACGAGTCGCTCTTTACGGAAGCAGTCTAGCTCAGTGTCAAGCAAAACGCAAACGCGCGCCTCCGAGTCGTTGAGGTCCACAGCCTTCGTTTGGATTTGCAAGTTGAGGAAGACGCGCGAGTTCACGTCCTCCATTCGAATCTCCTTCAGCTCGATCGTCGGCTCCACCATCCATACGTGGCGAGCAGCCACATACTTGATTTGGACCGGACCCTCGCCTTGTTCAACGTCTCCATCGCCATCGCTGTCTCCGTCTGGCTTAGGTGAGGAGTCACCTGGCATCGAGATGAGTATGACGTGGTGGCCAGTCGTCAATGTGTACGGGCGGATGTACCAAATGTCGTTCTCTGGTGGCGGGTACAAACCGCACAGCTGAGGCTCAGTCGAGAGGTCGAAGTGGACGCAGACGTTGTGGCGGCCCGCCACAGTGTCTCCCGTCGTCATGTTCCACCACTCGGCGTCCAAGTACAGTCGCTGGCTTTGAGGACGCAACACTTCCATCTCAGGGCTCCTGAAGTGAAGCTGGAGGTCTGTCACCGTAGCACTCGTCCTGTTCCTCACAGGCAAGGCAAACGCTGGGTGGTCGAGCGTGAGGCCACGCATGGTGTCCAGTAGGTTCAAGCAGTCAGCAAGAGACGTATCCCACTTGTAGCACAGTTGTGTTGCCTGCAGCTCGATCTCTTGGTCGGGGGAGACTCTCAGCACGTTCTTCTTCTCACCGACTGTGACTTCAAGCACGGGCAGGGACTCCTTCCGCCAGATCCTGACGGCAGCCGGCTTTACCTGAGACTCCACACTACTGTCTTGAGCCACTGTCATCTCTACTGTGGGTCGTATCACTGGCTCTGTAGGCCTCTCGTTGGACTCGCACCCCCAGTCTCGAACGAGGAGCTTCTCGAGCTGAGGCTGCAGCCGCGCTTGGTACGCGTCGTCCAGTCGGTTCTGCTCACAGAACGCCTCCACCGTGTCGACAATAGGCTTCTCTGGTATGAAGCGGATGTCCTTTTCTACAATCGCACCGTGCTGGTCGAGATCTTCAAAGGACACGACGTACGTGAGCGTGTGGTCGAGCGTGAGGTTCACCATGGCCTCGCTGGTCTGGAATCGCACCATGTCCTCCATCGCTTCCAGCAGTTGCCGCGTGAGATCCGCTGTCTTGAACGATGGAAGCCTGAATGCTGATGCGAACTCGACGGCCTGGTGGGACACTTCGTCGAAGGACGAGATGTGGATCATCACGTGCTCGACGCTGGCACGAGGCACGCGGAGCTGCTCACAGACAGAGCCACTGCGGGCGGACGTAGTCAGCAGCGCCATAGCTGACACTAATAGCGTCCATAGTCTCATATTGGAGCCGTGCGCGTCGAGTCTCTAGTGGCGGAATGAGAGGACCCATTCGATGGAACGGATGCGCATCAAGCGGCAAAAATATCGAAAGATCGGGTATCCTAAACTAGATGTTTTGGATCCTAAACTAGGGCCAATGTTGAAGTTCACTTCCTAAACGGCGTGTGTAAATCGAGTTTGGGCTCATAAAAGGGTTCATATTAGCGTTGGTTTAGTCTACAGACTCTTTCTAGAAGTCGTCGTTGCCCAGGATCGAGTCCATGAGGTTCTCTTCCTCGTTGCTGAGCACAGTCGGACGACGATAGGAGCTGCCGAAGGTATCGCTTTCACGGTCGTCCTCCGTCGGTGGTGTACAGTGGAGCTTGCCCAGGCCCACGGGGGCACTATTGAGCTGGCGGCGTGAATGCTCACTGCCACTGCCACCAAACTGCACAGGAGGCAGCGCTCCTCCCGTCGTCACAGTCGCTCCTGTAGGGACGGCAGTGGCATGGACGGTTTGCGGCCGCTCACCGTCCTTCTGGATGTCCACGTCCACGAAGTTCTTCTCTAGCTCCTTGAGCATCACGGGCTTAACGACGTCCGTGAGCTTCTTGAGGACGAAGTCCTTGCCCACGAGTCGCTGTGTACACAGCGCCACGTCGATCGCTGTCTTCCGGACTTTGTCGTTCGAATGGTTCAGTGCCAGTGCCACGATGTCGAGCACTTGGCTCGCACTGATGCCGTCGGACTGGAAGCCGAACTCCGGGACGAGCAGTCTCAGCAAGTGCATCTGCACGAGCGCGTCGGTCTCCTTGGCAAACACACACGACAGTGCATACCGCAGCGTGTGAGGGTTGGTGAGGCGCGTGAGCTTGAGGATACACCGACACGCGGCTCGGTTCGTGCGGTTGTTGGGCTTCTGCATCGTGCCGAAGAGCCGCATGATCGTGAGCAGGATCATATCACGCACGGCCTCTTCTCGCCACTCCACACACGGCCCGTACACTTTGATGAGCGTCGAGAAGCCGTCCATGGCGCTGTTCACCACGGGCGCGATGCTATCGGACAGGCTCCTGTACACGACCGTGCAGTACGCCAGGAAGTTGTGCTGCACGACGCTGTTGAACGCTGGCTTGACGTCGCGTAGGTCCGACTTGGCCTCCGTGATGATCTTCTCCACGTCTACGAGAGCCTCTTTGCGGTCGCTCCAGGTCTTGCTTTCGAGTTTTCGCCACGCCACGGGTCCCACGACATTTTGCGCCTGCTGAAGCATGGTCTCCATCAGAGCCTGGACGGGCTTGGAGTCCTCGACAGGCACGGATACGAGCCGCATCGCCGACTCACTGTCGGTGGACGCCTCTTCCGCCTGGTTGGCATTCTGAGCTGCCTGCTGCTGCTGCTGCTGTCGCTCTTCCTCTTTTTTCGCTAGCAGTTCGTCCACACGACGGTTGATCACTCGCAGCATCTCGGGCTTGAGGCCTACGAGCTGGGCGTTCACCGCCTGGCCGTTAACCATGTGCAGCTCAGCAATGAGCTCGACGGCCGCCTTTCTCGTCTTCTCATCGGCGATCTTGAGCACGGGCACAGCAAACTGCATCACAACCTCCACGTTCATCGCCGTCTTTCTGTCCCCCCCGAGCTCTTTGACCAGCTGACGAAGCGTCTCCACTCGCTGGCGTGGAGCGATCTCCTTCGCACTCAAATGCAGCAGCACGTGCGGAAGAACGTGGAGCTTCTTCAGTTTGGAAAGTCGGAGCACAGCCTGCGAAGCCTCACGCTGCGTGCGCTTGTTCGAGTCACCGAGCTTACCCACGACGGCCTTGACCAGCGCGGACAACTGCTCATTCATAGGCTGGTACTTGAGGAACGAACGATCAAACACTGGCGCATACTCCTTCAGCACGCCCTTCATGCACTCGAGCGCGCAGTACATAACAGGAGCCACACGGTCTTCGACACCACACTGGACAGCAGCGACAGCAGCACAGAACAGCTCGCGTTTGTTCTTGGCGTTGGCCAAGTCGGTCTTCTTGACCTGGTACACGATCGCGTCGAATCCGTCCTGGCGATCGCCCCACGGGTCAGCGCCCAGCATCCGAGCGATCCGCTCGCCAAACTCGTGCGTGATCGCGGCTCCGGCGTCGAACGCAAACGCACCCGCATCGGTCTCTTCAACTTCCTGAGCCTTCTCCTCTTCCTGCGATCGACCGCCTCCAGTGAACGGCGAGTCGTTTGCGTCATCCGCACTTGTGGTTTCGTCGTGGATCTCCGGCGCAGCTGAAGCCACAAATGACGGCGCTAGAATAGGAGCCTCCATCGACGCTGCAGAACGACGTCGACCAGCATGAGCCGAAGGACGTGGCGGGAGCTTAGGCTCCTCATGAGAACTGGACGTTGGCTTGACTTCTTCTTCGGTGATTCCTTGCAGAGAATTGCGGCGCTCCATTCGAGGCGCACGAGTCGACGGCACGGCGCTTGGCGTGTCCGGCTTGCGCTTCGGACTGGGTGAGGCTGCTGACGGTGCTGAGGTAGCACCCGCGTTGATTGAAAGCTGCTGCTCATGGTCTCGCTGGAACGACCGACGTGGTTGTGGTGACGCGTTGCCTCGACGCTTCATAGGAGACGAGGGCACAGGCGAGCCCGTGGCCGTCGTTCCTGCCAGAGCTTCCGTTCCAAACTGGAAATCACTCAGAAGCTGCGCGCGGCGAGCTGGTGAGCTAGACACGGGCGCCTGACGCGTTGGCCGGGTCGAATGGGCACTAGCCACACGGTCTCCGAGACTCGACTCGGCATCCGACCGCGTCGGCCCAGTGCCTGACGACTCTTGGTTGTCATTTTGTTCCTGCTTTGCAACTGGAGGAGGCTGACTGCGCTTGACTGGCGACAGACTCGGTCCTGTCATAGTGCGGAACTTGGCTGGGGAGACCCCGACGACCATGAGATCCGACTCATGCGGCGCGCCGTGGTCCTTCTCGACTACCACTGTAGCCACCATTCTAGCTGCTGGTGCTGGCGGTGTTTCGTTGTTGCCGTTCCCTCCAGCAGTACCCTCGTTGTCCGGCGTAAACACCTCAATCTCCTCTTCATCATCATCCGGCTCGGCCTTCTTGCCGTCAAACTGCTGGGGGCGCTCACCAGGCTTGTAGTCACATGCGAATACCTCCTCTCCATCTTTCTCTTCGGCGTTTTCTTCATCAGCCTTGAGTATCTCCTGAACGCTCTTCACGGGCAGCTCAAATGTAGCGATACGCTCGCTCTTGGCCGCCGCTGCTGCTGGGGCTGCTGGCTCCTCCTCCTCTTCGTCATCATTATCAGCAAAGTCGAACTGCTTGACATCCGTTTCCAGCTTCAGAGGCGTGATATCGCCGCAGCTTTTGTCCTCCATACTGTCCGTGTCGTTGTCTTGCTTGGACTCTGGCTCATCCGGCGTAGCGTCCTCCTTGTCGTCCGACACAACCGCAGCCGTGGCAGCGGCCGCCGCACTGGCTGACATCGACGAGGACGACGACTTGCGGCGGCCCAGCTTGAATGTCGACTTGATGCGGCCCATGACGCCCTTGGGCTTCTTCACGGCGTCGTCCTCTGGCATCTTGGTGATCGACGCGCGGGGGCTGAGCAGCGTCGGCATGGTCACTCAAGACAGGGTCTCACCTCACTCAACTCCACAGGATAGTCTCGCTCACAGGCGCTACGGGCGGAGAAGTAGAAGGCAAAGTCAAGCCATCAACGCACCCGCGTCTACTGAACACGACCCAGCCGCACGGCCGCCTCGCGATTTCCCCGAGCGGTCTTGAAGCCAATTTTGACTTGTGGCTTCAACCTAAAAATAGCGTTTCATGGTCTATAAACATGAAACTAGGCTGTTTTCAGCCAATCAGCGATCTCCTCAGGTATTTTTAGCGGGTTTTGCTCTCCCGTCCGTTGCCAACCACGCTGGTGTAGGGTTGGCGGCGTGCTGACGAGGAGCTACGCAGCCTGTGACTCCTTCGCAGGGATAAGAGCCACCCAAGCGGCAATACTACCCCCGTGAGCAGCAGTTCATGACGCGAGAGTCTGTGACGTGGCAGGATAAGCCTTCGAGTACGTTGGCAGATTTGAAGTCTGACTGACGATCCTTCTCATGCATCTCAGTCAGTCACTACAAGAGACCAACTGCGGCAGCTATGGCGTCGACGCTGCTCACGAGCATGGCGGACGCTCAGGGGCTCCTGAATGAGCTCGGTCGGCTCGTCGAAGAGATCGAAGCCGAGGTCAAGAGCCCTGAGCTCAAGCGCGAAGAGCACTATCTGGACCGCGTGGCCCCCAAGATCAACGAAGCCTCGGTCAAGTACCAGGCGCTTGCGGCGTACCTACAGGAAAACAAACGAGACCATGACAAGGAGTACCGCACAGTGCAGAGATCCTTCGTCAAGGTGATGCAGGACCTTCAGCAGGCTCAGCGTAACGCCGCCAAGCGTCGAGAGGCGCTGTGCGACTCCGACTTCCTCGCCGTGTCCAAGATCTCCGCGGAAGACATCCAAGTCGCGAAGGAGGAAGTGCTAGAAGCTAACCAGATCGCGTCGGAGGCCGTGGTCGTGAATCGTCTCTTCCAGGAAGTCGGCACGATCATCCACCAGCAAGGCCAGGGCATCGACCAGATCCAGCACAAGGTCGAGAACATCCGCATCGAGATCGGCGGCGGCGTGGACGAGCTCGTGCGCGCGCGCCAGCTCCAAAAGGAAGCCCGCCAGAAGCACATGATCTTCCTACTACTCGCACTCGCTATCGCCGCCGCCATCATCATCCCCATCGTAATCTCCCTCACCTAATCGGATCAAACTAACTAACTAACTAACCTATGTATCCATGTCACACATTTTGGTGACTTGAAGTTGTCCATTATGTCACTGTAATGAGGTATTTTCTGAATGTCGCTTGAACACCGGCCGATTTGTCGGCAGGTTGCGCGAAGGTAGCAAGATCGAGTGCCTCCCTCGCTTCTGTGGAGTGGATCGGGAGCCTTTGGCCCAAAGTTTGGGCCCCCAACGCCCTAGAGCTCACTAGAGGAAAGACCGAAATCCAAAATCCAAAGGATCCGCCTCCCTCTCCCTCCCTCTCTCTCCCCCCCTCGCTCCCTACGCCCCACCACGATGCCGGAGACCACGTCCACGGCGCCGCAGCACCCGGCCACCATCGTCGGCAGCACGTTCATGCGCCAGTACTACCACTTCTTGGCCAAGGAGCCGGCCAGTCTCCACCGCTTCTACAAGGACGAGTCGGTCTGGTGCCACGGCGTGGGCTCGCACATGCAGGAGCCGATCTCTGGCCAACAGGCCATCAACGACGAGATCCTGAGCCGCGGATACGCCGGCGCGCGCGTCGACCTGGACATCGGCTCCATCGACTGCCAGGCCTCGCTCAACGGCGGCGTGTTCGTGCTCGTCACGGGCGTCATGACGCTGGCCAGCAGCCCACTGCCGAAGCCCTTCGTGCAGACCTTCTTCCTGGCCGTGCAGCCCAAGGGATACTTTGTGCTCAACGACTGCCTGCGCTTCCTGGAGCTGCCAGGCGCGTCGTCGGCGGCGCCGTCGGCCGCGGATGTCGCCGTTGCGCCAAAGGACGTGAAGAAGCAGCCGACCCAGGCCGCCATCGGCACGCCTGTGACGGCGGCCTCGCCTGCGCCAAAGTCCAAGCCGGTGACGCCAGTCGCTGCTGCCAAGAAGGAGAAGACGCCGGCGTCGCCGGTCAAGGCCGCCCAGCCAGTGGAGACCCCGGTCTCGCCAGTCAAGGTCAAGTCGCCTGTCAAGGTCGCCTCGCCAAAGGCTGCGCCTGCCGTGCCTGCGTCACCGGTGAAGAAGGCCGCGCCAGTGGAGGCCAAGACGACCCCGAAGCCATCGGAGACCAAGCCGGCCACACCAGCTTCGCCTGCGGCTGCCAAGCCTGTTGCGACCCCTGCGTCCCCAGCGGCGCCTGCTAAGCCAACGCCAGCGACTCCTGTGAAGCCAGCTGAGCCAATGGCTCCTGCGGCTCCTCCAGCGCCTAAGACGTGGGCGGCGCTCTTCTCGGCTGCTCCTGCTGCGGCTCCTGCCGCGCCAGCCGCCCCAGCGACTGCGCCAAAGGCCGCTTCTGTGGCTGTGGCCAAGCCGGCTCCAGCCTCGCCTGCCCCTGCAGCCGCTGCGCCGGCTGCCAAGCCAGCGGATGCTGCTGCCACGACGGCCGCCGCTCCGCAGGAGAAGGAGAAGAAGCGCTACTCGAGGTATGTATTGTGACTGCAAAATCGGTCCAACGAGATGATTTCTAACGTGTCGCTGTGTTTCTATTAGCCTCTACATCCGTGACGTCCCACCGCAGACCAAGGAGTCGGACCTGCGTGAGCTGTTCAAGTCGTACGGCTCCATCGCGAACGTGACGGTGCCAACGGGCCGCGGCTTCGCGTTCGTGGACTACTTCGAGGCGGAGAGCATGCGCGCCGCGCTGGCCGACACCAAGGAGTTCAAGCTGTACGACAAGGTCATCATCGTGGACGAACGATCGGAGCGCAAGGGTACGTTGGCAACCTCTCCCTCTTTCATATTCACCTCGGCTTCTAACGCTGCTGTTTCTTCGCTACTCAAACAGACAAGGACCGCAGCGGCTTCCGCACGGACACGCGTGGCGGCCGTGGTGGCCGAGGCGCGCCGAAGAGCGGCCGCACGGGCGACCGTAAGGAGCGTGAGGACGGCAAGGAGCGTCGCGCAGAAGCCCCGAACGGCAAGGCGCCACCCAGCACCAGCGCCCCACGCAGCAACGCCAACGGCGAGCGTCGCGAGAAGGGCGGACGACGATCTGGTAAGGAGGAGGGCGGCCGTGGCACCCGAGCGGAGTAACTCTCCGGCAGCGGATGCGTACTACTTACTATACAAGACACACAACACAACACCACACAACACACAACACACAGAGCAGACAGAGATGATCGGATCGAGCCTTGTCGTTCGAGAAGACCAGACAGCAGAACATGCCCGTGGATGCGAGGGTGTACGTACACCCTAGCTGAGCGAGCATGCGTTAGGTAGTGATTACTATGAGACAATACAGCAAGCGGAAGAGTATGACCTTGCCATCCCTCGCCCTTGCGGTCTTCTATCCCATGTTGGCGGTCTGCAGGAAGCACACAGCAGCAGAGTCACTCAAGGCAGAGAGCAGTCTATTCATCATTACCGCTATTGCTTTCTTCCTTTCTCGATCCCTTTCGTTCCCGATACCGTACCACGGTGGTGTGGAGAGGCTGGCTGGTCGTCCTCGTTCGCCGCCCGACACGCTCGTGCGAAAATTCCCTATCCTGCTCACAGTGTACAAGCATTTCATGCCGATTCAAAAGCTCCTTCAGCGCTGGTTGGTTACGCCGCCACCTGAGCCTCTTTCAGCACACGCAGCGCCTTCTTCGCGTCGCCCTTCTTCAGATAGAAATACACCAAGAGCTCGAGCGATTCTCGGCACGACGCGTTCTCGCTGACTGCGCGCGACACGCTCTCCTCGGCCTCGGCCACCTTGCCCTGAAGAATCAGAGTCGTCGCGTTGTTCACGTGGACCGCAGCACGCGCAGTGTTCGGCTGTGTGACGCAACCCACAGCAGTCAGCACTTGTATCCTCACGACATCAAAAGCGAATGTAGACATGCGCCATCGTACCTTGATCTTGGCTTCCTTGGCATACATCTCGGCCATCTGCATCAACTCCCGATCCGACTGAAGCACTTGAGTCGCCTCCTGCGCACGCGACAGCATGCACAAGGCTTCGGCAGCGTAGGAGCGAGCCAAGAAGCTGCCATTGACACCATCACGAGTCAGCTCAGGGCATGGTACTTAGCACCAGAAGCAAGACAGAGAAGGACGTACCGGTTGGGCTTCGAGCACGTGGGTAGGATCAGCAGCTCCTTGGCACTCGCGATCGCCAACTGCGGCTCATACATCGACAGATACACATACGACAAGTTCACCATCGCCTTCTGGCGCAGCAGATCCAGAGCCTCGAAGCTTGCCTGGGCACTCTCCGCACTGTCGATGTCGAAGCCAGCCGGCGGAGCTGGAACGCCTCGGCTCAGCGGAGAAACGCCACCCATCGGCAGGCCATTGGTCTTTGCTGCCGTCTCGAGCAACTGGTTGCAGAGCAGGACGACGTTCTTGAAGCACTTGGCGGCAAACGGCAGGTTCATCTTCGGCGCACCGTCCGGGCCGTTGCTGGAAGTCGCTGATCCGTTCGCGCTGTTGCCCTTCACATTTTTGTCTGGGATTTCGATATCCTCGGCTCCAGAAGCAGGCTGCGAAGTGGACAAAAGCACTCGGCGATTCGATCCTGAGCCGACAATTCCCTGGATGAGGCCGCTCTTGTTGCTGGCCGTGGCCGCCAGCTTGGTCTGCTGAGCGAAGGCTGCAGTGCAGCACTCACCCATTCGAAGCCACAGCTTCGGTCGGTTGTAAAACAGGCGGGACGATGCGTGGAAGCATCGGAACGCGAGCGCGTAGTCGCCTTGGAGCAGCAAGTGCAACCCGTTGTTGTACATAATCTCGTATTGCGACGACGTCTAGAAACAGATTGAATCATGAGCACAAAACCAATAGTTTCTCCACTAGCGTGGCAGCCGAGTCACTCACCGCAATCACCACAGCCTCTTGGGACGTCTTGCGGGGCTTCGAAGACGCCTCCAGCGCCCGTGCAAAGTACGACTGAGCCGCCTTGCGCTGGCCCATCTGGAAGTGGATGCAGCCCATGTTGTTCAGGAAGATGCTCTCGTCCACGGCCTGCTGCACGCACGATGCCAGCAGCTTGATACACTTCTTGTAGTTCGTTCGCAGGTACTCGAGGTTCGCCTTGAGAAACAGACCCGTCGACTTTTGCACGGCAAGCGTCGGGTGGCCGATCGCAGTGGACGTTTTATCAAGCGACGAGCCGCCGCTTGTTGCGAGCGACAGCGTCACGGCGTCCTCTGCGCGGTCGCGTGCCTTGATCTCCTTCTGGAAAATCTCGAGCGCCGACTTGACCTCCTTCTTTGCCGTCTTCAGGTTGCTCTGCAGCAGCATGATCTTGGACTTGTACAAGTGCAGGCGGAACCGGAACTCGATCACGTCTAGCGAATCCTTCTTGGCTTGCTGCGCCGCAGCCGCTGTCGTCGTCGCCTCGCTTCCCGCATCTCCGCTGGTACCGTTGTTGGCCGACGAACCGGCACCGTTATCGTCGGCGTGGCTCAGCCGCTGGCCGTTGAAGCCGTGGGGCTTCTCCAAGTACGCCAGAATCGACTGCGCCTTCTTCAGCGTCGCGTATCGCTCTCGCTCCGTCGACACGCAGCCTCGTCCGCTGTGCAAAATGATGTCTAGGTACAGAAAGCACACGTGCATCGCCACCTTCTCGTCGATCGGCTCGATGTTACGCATGAGCACGTCCAACACGGCACTCGCTGCGGCGTACTGCTTCTGCTGGAACAGCGCGGCCGCCAGGTTGTATCGGATGAACGACGCCTCGCGCTCCAGCGACAGCCCACTCGTATCCACACCGCCAGAGCCTCGCTTCTTGTCCAAGTCGTCCGCCAGCGCACTCAGTAGGTTGCGCAGATTGTGCTCGAAGTCCTTGGCGCCGTACTTTCCCGACACGAAGCCCGCGAGCACAAGGTTGTGTTGAACCTTGACGTCGCGCTCAGGCGCGATCTCCTCCGACAGCTTCTGCAAAGCGTCAATCGCCTCCACGTACTTGCCCGCACTGCCACAGCCACAGCCACACACACACATTAGCATCCGCCCTTTCAATCGTATGTATTCCAGCGGACGTACTTGTACTTCTGCTGGGCGCGATGCGCGAGCGACGACTTGTTGTCCTTCCCCCGCGAGTCGCCCGACATGGCGCCTGCTTCCTTCCGTGCGTCTATGCAATCTACAGCCAGCAACCGCACGAGATCCAGCGTGAGAAGCTGGCCCTTGGGTGTCAACGGCCACAACCTTGGCCACACGCCGCCTCACCTTCCGCGACTTGCACGCACTCGCAGCCTCTCGAATGGGCTCGGTGGTGGGTCTGTCTGTCTACCTAAGCGTCGCCCCAAGTCACGCGTAGCGTCCGGCCCCTTGGGTCCTCTTGCTGGCTGCGTGCGGTGGGCTTGCGCTTCGAGTCGCTCGTGAGCTTTAGCTCCTGCTTGTGTTTCGCTCCTGCTCGCTCCACACACAAAAGCCAAAGAACCCCAACTGAAATCTGGTTCGTAACGGATACGGCCCCCCCTAAAACCAGATCCGACGGCCAAGCTGATTAGCCTCATGAAGTCACTAAATCAGTGCATTGGATCAGAGGCTAATCCATAATGCTAATTCATGCAGTCAAAGGCTAATGTGGAGAGTATTGGCGGCTTTCCTATGCGAACACATTCTGCTGCTCTTCGTCGACGGTCATGGTGTCTTCCTCGACAGCTTCGAGCGCGCTGAAGTTCATGAAGTGCGTCTTGCGGTGGATCTCGTGGTAGAACTCCTTCGGGTTGCCCAACTTGAGGTCGTACTTCATGCCCGTGTTGTGCTTGACGCCCATGAAGTTGTAGTTCCACACTTCCTCCTCAGGCACCATGTAGAAGCCCAGGAAGCGGTCCGACAGCAGCATCTGCACCTTTTCGTAGTGGGTCGGAGCGAAACCCGCAGGGTTGGCGCCGCTGTCCTTGTTCTGGCGACCCCACTCGTAGCCTGCAGGCGTGAGCTTGTAGGCCGTGAGCGAGCACGAACCAGGCGTAAAGCTGTGAGAAACAACAGGAGAGATCAGTTAGTATTCCACTCCAGCCAAAAAAGCAAGAGGAGTCAAAGACATACCTGCACGTGAGAATGACGGCCTTCTCGCCGTCCCAGGCGGCGTTCTCCGACATGATCTTCGAGTGGAATGTCACGTCTTGAGGCGGCAAATGTGGCAGCTCGCTTGGCTGCGTGTGGATCCAGCCAAGCGCCTCCACGCCTTCCAGGTACTCGTGCTCCGGCAGATTGATGGGGATGCTCACATTCTGGTGCGTACCGAGCTGAGGCGGCATCACGATACAGCGGATCTCCTTCACGTGCGGGTTATCCGGCGGGCTGACACCGTACATCAGACCACAGATCTGCGTTCGCAAGTCGGCAATCGTAATGAACTTGTTGAGCACGTTCTTCGGCAGCACGTACGTGAAGCCCGTTTCACGAATGTCATCGGATGAGACGTAGATGTGATTGGTTCGCAGGTGCAGGTTGGTCGCCGAGATGGCGCGCACGCGCCAGTCCGTCTTCGATGCAAACGACTGCTGCTCATACTGACTGGTCGTCGTGATGACCATCTCGTCACCGTGCACGTTGACAGTCTTGGTTGTCACGGCCGTGAGCTGACTCTGCTCACGTGCCTGCTTCTCAACCTCAGCCATCTGCTGGCGTTGCAGCGATGGAGCTGAAATCTCCATACCGAGGATGATATCACGGATCTCCGACTGCGTCAGCGACGCCACGTTCACGTTGTTCTTCTTGCCGTAGTCACCCAAGATCAGGTCCTTCAGCTGAACTTCCACCTTGAGCCACTGTTCATCAGTCAGCGAAGGCCAGACGTGGTGTGGCTGCGTGATGGTCTCAGCGTCAGGTCGAAGCAGCACCTTCGTGCGGTCGTTGCTCACGTGGAGAGCACGGAGGATCAAGATCAATCGCGAGAAGGCCGTGTACGACGTGATCACGTTGAGCCAGTCATCGTAGATGTTGAACAACACCATCTGCGGCTCGGTCGCCTTGAGAATCAGGTCGCCGAACTTCTCGATCTTCAGACACGCCTGGAATGGAAGCTGCAGCTCACTGCCCTTGATCACAATGTTCGGGAAGTCGAGCAGGTGCACCTCGAGTGGATCAAGCATTCCCTTGCGGGTCACAATGATCTGCTTCGGCTGCTCTTCGACTGGAAGAGAGCGAATCAACGCAGCAACTTCTTCGGCAGTCTTCCACTTGGCGAGCTGACCCAATCGCTTCTGACCAGCCCACACGGACGTGTGAATGATCTTGAGGAAGAGCTGGCCGGTTCGAGGGTTGAAGATGAAGATAGCACCGTTGATCGGCTTGGTCGTCAAGTTACCCTCGAAGGTCTTGTGGATCGTCACACGGTACACGTTGGTATCATCCACGAACCAAATGATCTGGTTCGAGAAGAGCTCACCGTAGTTCTGACTCGACAGGTAAGGCTCAGTCGGTTCCGAAGAGTACAACTGGAGGCCCTTGCGGATACGTTCGCGCAGCACATACAATGCTGGGTTCGCCTTCATGATCTTCGCCATCGCTTGCTGGATCAGAGGCTTGCTTCCTGGGAACCAGTTTCCGTAGCCGCTGTACAGGTTGTACGCCAAATCGACTGCGAGCAGGACACCCGTCGGAGACGGGTAAATGGTCATGTTGTCCGTCGTGTAGTCCAGGAACTTGGCACGCGAGTACCGCTCGATATCGTGGGAATCGAAGTCACCCCATCGAAGCTGCACATCCACCCAGTACTTCGTGCTGGTCGAGCCATCGTAGTTGTCCTTGGTGTCGTGCAACAACGTAGGTCGGCTCATCTGCCACTTGTACGCGGCGAACAGCAGCACATCTGCACACGACGAGTTCATCTTGTACGACTTACGCGGGTGGATCGTCTCCTTTTGTACGTTCTCAATCTCCAACGCATCGAGTTCCTGGTCGAAGACTTGGCACAAGTCCATCACCAATGACTCGTGGATCTTCTGCCACAAGTGGGCGCGGAAGATCTGGATCAGCGAGATCTTGAGCGTTGGGATCTTACCGTGCATGAAGATACCCGTCAAATCCAACTGCACCTGGAAACCGACGTACACGTTTGCTCGGTTAATCGTCGGTGACCACCACAACGTGAATCGACGGTTCGGAATCTGGTTCAGACCGGATCGCTGCGCGTTCGTGAGCTTCTTGTACTTCATACTCTCCTCGAAGCCGGATGCCTTCTCCCAGAACAGACCCTCCCACGTTGGGAAATACGTACCCTTGAAGAGCGTGTGCTCCAAGATTCCTTCCACACCACCAAGAGCCTGGATCACATCCGTACGATAGTTGTTCAGGTTCCACAACTTGCCATCGTGACGCTGGTGCGTCCACCAGAACGGGTTCTGGCGAAGCACTTGGTAGCGCTTGAAGTCGGTACGCACTCGCCAGCCCTTGTCGTACGCGAGCGTGTGGCGATCCTTCTGGAACAACGTGTTGATACGCGGAATACCACGATCCCACGAGTCTTCCAAGTCTTCCAACGTCAATCGGCGGTTCTGTGCGTTCGCTTCCTGGCGCTTGAGAGCGTACTCAGCCCACACACGCTGCGAGTCGATGAACTCGGATTCCCACGGCTGCATGTAGCGGAACAGGTTCGGGATGAGCTGGTCATCTTCGTGCGACATACCGGAGCGGAAGTGTGTCACGCCCGAGTCCGTTTGCTTCGAATAACGCAGATCCGACTGAGGAATCAGCACATGGCCCATAGACAGCATGCCGAGACCACCGAGTTCCTTCGGCGTGTAGAACACGACAGGTGGAAAACGCGAAGGCATCTTCGAGTTCAGACCGATCTTGATACGTGTCTGCATTTTGTTCTCACACTTGACCAGCAGGTCGAGGAGCTCTTGTGTCTGGACCACAGCCTCACGATAGTATGTCATGAGGCCGATGAGCGCCGAGTTCCACTTGTTCGCGACTTTCGTAAACGTCGTGCTACCGGATGACATCAAAATCTGACGGATACGGTTCTCAAACGAGGCCATCGACTCTTCATCCACCCGCAAATACGCTTGAGCCGTGCGCTCCTTCGTGGCTTCATTCTGGAGCACCCACACGCCATCTTTGTGCATGAAGTCTTCATCAATCGCGCGGATCTTCGGCAAGATACGAACTTCGAAGCCCGACATGCTGAAGAGAACGTTCGGGTTATCCTTCGAGTAGACCGACAGGAAGCTGTTCTCCCAGTCGAAAGTCGTCATGGAGCGTGGCAGGCGGTTCTTCATATCCCAGAAAGTCGCGCGTCCAAGGTTCACATCGTGCTTCATCAGGCGCATACGAGCGTCACGAGGCCAGCACTTCTTGTTGTTGTACCCGACAACATTTTCGTTGTTCGGATCTGGATGCTCGGTCAAGTAGCGCTGGATCAGATCACGCGAGTCTTCAGCATCAAAGCGGAACAGGATGTAGACCTTGTCGATGTAACGCGTGTACAGACGAATCGGGTGGCGAGTTTCCGTGGCAGTATCCTTGAAAGACAAGTAGTCGTTTGGCATCTCCGGTGGGCCAGCGATCTCCGACGCACGCGTCAGTCCGAGAAGAAGCAAATCAATGATCAGGCCGTAGTACTGGAAGATGAACGACGCGAACTGAAGACCACGGACAAGGCCGTACGAGTTTGTGTGCATCATGTCCTTGTACGCCAGCACGACGTTGTTCTTCGCCGTCATGTAATCGGCAATATTGTGGTCAACAATCAGGCGAAGCAAACGGTTCAGCACCGTCAAGTCGATCTTGTCGTACACCTTCTCGAGCTTCGTCTCCATCATCACGACACACTCCTCGTTGGACGTGTCCCACACATCGTGCAAGTTGTTGATACCCTGGCACCACTTGTACACCAAAAGCGGAGGTGGTTCCGAGTCGCTTGGCTTGATCCACGACGGGAAGAGGTTGCGCTTGTCGGCTTCGTACCACAGGTACTGGTCCAAGTACGCATCCGTGATCTTCTCGAGCGGCTCAATGTCCGTCACAGGAATCAAGTGGCTGTACAGGTCCATGAACTCGATGTGCACCTCCTTGAACGCACGCTGTGTGAGCAGATGACGCTTGATTCGGGACAGAGCTTCATGAGGATTGTCGTACGCCTGCTCGATCAAGCCCAACTCTTCACGCTGCGACTGGTTCAAACGACTGTTCGCGGAGTAGCCCTCCTTGAGACGCTCAAGGGCCAGAATGAGAAGCTTCGTGTCGTGCTTGTACGAGAGTGGAGGGAACGGGATAGGCGAAAACTTGCGGTTCTCCAGCCAGTGCACCGTCGTCGTGTAAACCGCAACAGCCTCTTCAGCGGACACGTACGGACCATCCTTGAGGTAGTTGTGCTGACGCTCTTGCTCAGCCTTGAGCCACAGACGCGTCAGACGACCGAGGTTCTTCTTACACACCGTCTTGTCGACAGTAGCACCGCGCTTGATACGCTCACGGTTGTAGTGCGCCACGTTCGTCCACCAATCAGCCTTCGACTTCACGTATCGCAAAATCATGTTCTCGATCGGCGCTGGAAGTCCAGGCACCTTCCAAGGAATGTTCGCCTTCCAGCAACGCCACGCCTCACTGAGATGCTGCAGGATCGTACGCGCCTTGTTGGCCTTCACACCCTCTGGCATCATGTCCAAGATGTCGTGCATCACAGCGGCACGCAACTCCAAGTCGAAGTGGCTTTCAACACGCTGCTTGGTGACAGTCTTTGCAATACCCTTCGAGTGACGACCTTCGAATTGACGCGCCAACAGGTTACCGAGCCAACGTTCCAGCAGTGGAATGATACCACGCAGGAAAAACAGCCACACACGCCAACCCGGAGCCCAGAAGCCGCAGCCAGGGCCCTTGCCCACTGGACCAGTGTTGAAGCGGTAGTAAATGAGGTGCTTCAAGTCCTTGCACATACGGATCTGGCGCATCAAACGGTACTTGTAGCGGTACATGCCCGTAAGCTGGCCGACGTGGGCGAAGATGTACTGCAGACCATCCGCCAACTGGAATGCGTCCACATTGCCAAGTCGGTACTGGACATGTGCGTCGACGATGAGCTTCGTCAGACGCAAGATTTCTCGCGTCAAGTGGAAGGCGTTACCGAAACGCGACTTCTTACGCTCCTTCGTCGTCAACGTCTTGATCGGCTTGAGGTTGAAGTTGTAGTCCAAGTGCAGATAGTTGAGGTTCTTGCGATGGATGAGCAGGTTCAGCATGTTGTAGCCCTGGCGACACACCTGCAGACCGGCCTCGACCCAATCCAGCTCAGTGCTCTGGAAGAACTTTGTCGATTTGAGCGCTTTGAACAAGTATTTCTTGTTGAGTGCCTTCGGTGGGCGATGGTGCAACGAGTTGAGCACCCAGCACTTGAGCAGTTTCTGGTAACTGACTCGAACCTTCACAGGCTGTCCTGGCGGACAGTGTTCCTGGAACCAGCGGTTGACCAGGGGCACATCGACAGCGCGACGCGTGCGTCCAGTGCGCAGATTGAACGGACGAGGCGCCCAGTAGAGCGAGATACCGTTCGCCGTGTTCTCCGTGTACAGCGGCTCGTCCGCCAAGATCGGCTCGAAACCCATTGGCAGCTGGAACTCTTCGTCTTCGTCCTCTTCGTCCTCTTCCTCCGCCTTCTTGCGGTCCGCCGCGCGGTTCACACGGAAGTGCGAGATCGGGTTGATGATCGGGTCGAAGTAGAACGCTGGGAGGTCCGGGTCTTCCGTCTTGATGTAGCAAAGCGCCGGGCGATGGTACGGCTGGATGTGCACCGAGCGCGGACGACTGTTGTACAGGAACGGGAACGCGACCTTGTACTCCGTTCGGATCTGGTGGCGGATGATGATTTTGTTGATGTCATTGAATTCGTTCCAGTCTTCGTCGTCGTCGTCAAGGTCGCGGAAGAGCGGCTCAAACTTCGGACCGCCTGGGATCGCCACGTTCAGCGCCTTGGCCGTGAAAAACGACTGCTTGTCGAAGAGGTACTCGTAGTTCGGGTCAATCAGATCACTCATCAACTGGCCAGCGAGGCGGTGCAAGTTGGCCATGATCGGCACTGGCAGCTTCCACTTGCGGTAGCTCGGGCCGTTCACGAACTTGGAGTCGATCAGCGGCTTGGAGTCATACAGCCACTCGATCACAGCCTCGTCGTCCTCCTCGTCCAGTTCCATCGTGATCGCCTCAGGCGGCTCAATGTCGAGGATGTTGTCTCCGTAGTCAAGCGGTGGCTCTTCGTCATCAAACGGCGGGAATCGCATACGCTTAAAGTGGCGGCGATCGCGCTTCTCGCGGCGCATCATGATCCACATCGTGCCCCACTGGGCGATGTACACCGGCTCGATAACCCACGGGATCTCGTTCACGAACGTGATCGCGCCCGTGATGTGGTACAGCACCTTGACGTCCTTGACCTGCTCCCACGGCATGGGCATGTTCTCCAGCAGCTTGAAAATCGCGTGCGGCACGTACTTGAGCGCTCCGAGGTACACGCGCTTGTCGTGGCGGAACTTCTTCGAGCTCATGTCTCCGTGGTCCTTGACGATCTTGCGCACGTGCTCGGCCGGCATGTCGTCCTTGACCGACTCGACGAACCCAAACTTGCGCTTCTCGCCATACCGCTTGGCGTTCATCTTGGCCCAGCGGCGCGAGCGTTCCTCCAGCATTTTCTTCTGCGCCTCCTCTGGCGACAGGTTCTCTTGCATGGCTCCTGCATGAGCAGCTCCATGCCCAGGCGCGTCTCCATTATGGCGCGGCGGCCCATTGTTGACGTGGACGCCTGCGATCGGCGGCGGCGGTGGCGGCACGCCGTTGCCGTACACTGGCGGGCGCGACGTCATCTCCTGCGTCTCTCCTTCCTCTTCGTCTCCTGCGTCGTCGGCTTCCTCCCTCAGTCTCCCTGCACGTAGATACAGCCAGCGATCCTGCACCTAGCGTCGCCCTTGGGTTGCCCTTCGCGCTGCTTGCTGCCTGGAGCTTGCGAGGCACCAATGGGAACCAACAACAGAGATAAAACCTAAAAACCTCCCAGCCTCTCAAATATGATAGTGAGTATTGGATTACGGAGGGTGAGATTGAAGTGGACCAATTTTTTATTGCGATCGACGGAAGAAATTGGGAGCTCCAAAAGGCCGCGATCAACAAACGATCATGGCGAGTCCGAAGGAAGCGAACGACGCCGCGCTTAATGCTACGACTGGAAGAGGGTATGCGGAGGTGGTGGGCAGATCGGCAGGAGCAGCAGTGGGGCTGGAGGACGCCGCAGACGAGATCCCTGTGCGAATCACACTAGGCGACGCGACGCTGACCATGGGCGCGTCGGGACTCTGGGAGCTAGGTGCGAAGTGGTGATCGCTGTGTGTTGCTTGCTAGTGAACTCATATGTGAGCTGACACGTTGGCGTTAAGGATAGAGCACTCTCCTTTGCAGGAGTATATTGACCAAGCGGCCACGCTCAAGGCGCGTAACGAGCAGCTCGAGAAGGAAAACGCACAGCTCAAGGAGCGCTGTTCTCGGCTCACGGAGGAGTCGAATATGGAGAAGTTCAAGTGCCAGCTTCTCGTCGAAATGGTGAGGCGTCTTGTTTTGTTGGCAAGTGCCGCGACAAGCGTGGAGCGTGATCTGATAACTGGACTCGTGGCGTCACAGCTCGCACTATCCAGCTTGGATGAAGAGAAAAGTCGCAGCGAGGCGGATTTGGAGCGTGCCAAGATCTCGAGTATGAAGAGCGACCTACAGACTCTGATGAATGAAGCGCGAAAGCAAGGCGTAGACGTACGGAAGCTCGGTGCGATCCTGTCAGCTCCTTGAGATTGGTGGCGTGTGCTGTACTTTCTCAGCCGGCACCCAACAAATGACTGTGGCACCCCCGGGGGCAGTACAGGACACCACTCATCTTGGCTCTGGTTTCTTGCCCTTTGGGCAAATAAACGGTCTCTCATGTCAACTATGATGTATTGTCAACTATGATGTATCTAATAGGAGTGGCTTGGAACCCATGTCCACTCAATGCTCACCCACGCTTGGCGTCGAGCCCCACAAACTCGTATCCTTGGTGGAGAGGGGCAGCGGTACCGGCAGCAAAGGTTTGTTTTGAATAATCCCTTCACTCTCATAATTAATGCCAAGGTTCTTAACGCATTAATAACTCTCAACCCATTCGGTAAAGTAAGAACAATCAGCTGCTATTAACCTCTTACTTCGCATAACGACGGCACAACAGACGGATCCCTAGGCAGAGAGGCTCTTTCCTTGGTCTCTGGTCCCCTATTTCCCAGACCGACAGAGAGAGTCAGCAGCTGGCCGTCGCGACTCGCAACAGAGGAAAGTCGAGCCGCCACGCCACGCTGCACTCGCGTTCGCCAAGGTCTCACCTCACGCAACAAGCAGAGTCAGAGGCAGGCCGCTCGCTCCCTCGCTCATTCCTACGTCTAGCGGAGACGGCAGTAGTCTACTAGTGCATCATGGGTTGCGCCTCGTCCAAGGAGCCGGCGGTGGGCACGTACACCAAGCATCCGTCCACCAACCAGCACGAGCTGCCTGGTCGCCATGGCCACGACCACCAGCATACTACGCCGCTCCCTCCGCAGCCGACGTCGACGTCGACGCGAAACCGCGGGAACACGGGCGGTGGTTCGAATAGCAAGGGCACCAGCGGACCTCAGCCAACGCGTCCTTCGAGACCTGACTCGAAGACGAACGGCAATGGTGTCAAGAAGCCACGCGACCCGACCGTCGACTTCCAGGACTTTAAGGACAAGGAGAAGAATGTCGTCGAGATGATGCTGAACAGCAACAATGGCCTGCGCATGGCCGAGATCAACTTCCACGATCTCAAGCTGCAGAAGATCATCGGCGCCGGCGCGTTCGGCGAGGTCATCAAGGGCACGTACTGTGGCACGCCGGTCGTGGTCAAGCGCATGCTGCGTAACAAGATTAACGAGGACAACCTGCGCATGTTTGGCGACGAGATCCAGCTCATGATGAACCTCCGACACCCCAACATCGTCCAGGTACGTTGGGAAAGAACGGTGGCAAACCTTACAGTTGCCGAACTGCATGGAATTCACGGACTGGTTTTGTGTGTGTGTGTTGTGGTACAGTTCATCGGTGCCAGTTGGAACTCGTACTCGAACATGTACGTCTTGCGCAAATCGCTTCTTCCAAGCCGTAGATTCACGACTTGCTGACCTTACGATTGTGTGTAGTTGTTTCGTGACGGAATTCCTCGAGCGCGGAGACCTCTTCGCGGTGCTTCGCAACCCACAGAACAAGCTGACGTGGGCGGAGCCGATCCTGCGCATGACCATCGACACGTCCCGTGGTATGGCGTACCTCCACAGTATGAAGCCTCCTATCATCCACCGTGACTTGAAGAGCATGAACATCCTCGTCAGGTACGATGCACAAAAGGGAATCCCTGGGCCACTACTCCCTCCAGAACCAAACCACTGACATGTCTTATGCATTTTATCAGCTCGACGTGGGGCTGCAAGGTCAGCGACTTCGGCTTGAGCCGCGAGAAGTCGGTCGATGAGACCATGAGCGTGACTGGTACCCCGCTGTGGCTGCCGCCAGAGATGATCCGTGGCGAACGCTACACGGAGAAGGCCGACGTGTACAGCTTCGGCATTGGTGAGATTTGTTCCCGGCAGTTCCTGCCTTTTTCTACAGCCTTTGCTGACACGCTCTTTGATGTACAGTGCTCTCGGAACTCGACACACGAAAGATTCCCTACCACGACATCAAGGCCAAGGGTGCCCGTAACAAGAAGGTGTCTGGCAGCACGCTCATGCACATGGTCGCTTACGAGAACCTGCGACCTTCGCTGAGCCCACACGCCATGGATAGCGTCCGTGACCTGTACGAACGATGCACGTCGGACGACCAGTCCATGCGTCCTACGTTCGAGGAGATCGTCCAGATCCTGGAGAACCAAGTCCGAAAGGAAGCTCTCAAGAAGCAGGTACGAAAGAGGCGTAACGGCCTCGTGACGATATTGCTGGTCTGTGACTGACAGTAAGCTCTTGTGATATCTGCAGTACGAAAGCATCTCGGATGACGAGGACTCTGGCCCCACGGTTTCGTTGGAAGAACTGGGGGTCACGCACGCGACCAATTACGTCGACTAGTTTCACCGTCGAGACACACCCTTCCGCACGCGCGAGCCCAGCAGTGTTCATGACTCTCCTATTCCGCGTGGCTGGCTCGCTGTCGGCGGCTACAGTATTGCTCATCCCGTCCGTCCACCAGCGTCGTTGTCATCTTCTCCCTCCTCCTGCACTCCTTTTTATTGCTCGTGCCGTGATTCAACTCCCGATTTTGATGGATGTAATACAACTCCCTCCTTCAAAGTCCAGCGTATCTCTTGCCAGGTCTTCATCAAACCAGGATTGGTCTCTTGTCTTCGATCGGCCTTGGCAGGGGCGTCATTCTTTGCGTCACGTGGACCTCGCCACCAAAGATGGCTACAGTTCGGATCTCAGTGCAACCTCCTTTAATCGATATCGTTTTCCGAAGGGTTTCGGCAGCGAGGGTCCACGTGTTCATCGGCCCGACACTCATACAAACTTCAAGTCACAGTGGCCTTCTCCCTCCTGAAACCGATTTCGGTTTTAAGAGAAATGGTGATCATAGCCCCGTGGCGTGAGCAGGGTGGATACTTCCACCAAATGGCAGTTCTCGATTTTCTTGGGAAGAAAGGAAGCAAGAAGATCATCATCATGTGGAAGCTGCTCTGCTCCATGGCCGCGGTGGCGCTGGCCGTCGTGCAGGCCTCGGACGTCGTCGTGCTTACGCCGGACAACTTTGACACGGTCGTGGACGGCTCCAAGAACGTGCTCGTCGAGTTCTACGCGCCGTGGTGCGGCCACTGCAAGAACCTCGCGCCGACGTGGGAGACTGTGGCCACGTCGTTCAAGAAGGTGAGCAACGTCGTGGTCGCCAAAGTGGACGCCGACGCCCACAAGGAGCTCGGCCAGAAGTACAAGGTCAACGGCTTCCCGACGCTCAAGTTCTTCCCCAAGGGATCCACCTGGGAGGAAGACTACAGCGGCGGCCGCAGCGAGGAGGACCTCGTCAAGTACCTGAACGAGAAGGCTGGCTCCAACGTGCGTGTGGCCAAGCCGCCCAGCTTCGTTCCGGCTCTTGGTGAGTCAGACTTCGACGCTGAGGTCATCGAGTCCAAGAAGCACGTGCTCGTCGAGTTCTACGCGCCATGGTGCGGCCACTGCAAGAGCCTCGCCCCTACGTACGAGGAGGTCGGCAAGATCTTCGCTGGTGAGGACAACGTGCTCATTGCGAAGGTCGATGCCACTGCCCACGCTAGCCTCGGTGAGCGCTACGGCGTCAAGGGCTACCCAACGCTCAAGTACTTCGCCCCTGGCTCGAACGACCCAGAGGACTACTCGAACGGCCGTGACAAGGCCTCGTTTGTGGACTTCATCAACGAGAAGGCCGGCACCCACCGTGACGCCGACGGTGGCCTCAAGGCCACTGCTGGCCGCGTGCAGGAACTCGATGTGATCATCTCGGAGACCGGTGAGATCTCGAGCGGTCTGCTGGAGAAGGCTGAGTCCGTGGTCGAGAAGCTCTCGGGCGACGCTGCCAAGCACGGCAACCTATACGTCAAGGCCATCAAGAAGATCCTGGACAAGGGCGACAAGTACGTTGCCAGCGAGATCAAGCGTCTGGGCGCTCTGCTCGCCAACGACAACGTGACGCCGCAGAAGAAGACGCTCTTCGCGCTCCGCAAGAACATCCTCGAGGCGTTCCTCCTGAAGAAGGAAGAGTAAGCACATCGAACTGCGGTGTTGATGCGTGTGCCTGGTACTTCTATCGTCACAACGCAAAGCTAACAAACAATGAAAACGAAAGGGTTTCCTCCCCTCTGGTGTCGTGCCACGGTCTCTCCAGTTGCCATTATTTTGGAAATAGGGAAACTACGCACGAGTGACCTCTTCTCTCTAAAATCGCAGCTCGCCGGCATGATGCAGCCACCTTCTTTGTGTGTTTTTCCTTCCTCGGGTCCTTTGTCACGCCTACACCGACGCCATCTCCGACAGCGTGCTGCGCACTTTCTCGCCAAAATTCTGGAAGTCGACCAAGGTGCCCTTGTCGGCGGGGCAGCTTGGCACGCGGACGCCGCCGGACGAGCTCTGCATCTTGATTGTTCGATTCTGTGGTGGCCAAGCAAACAGAACAAGCGTTAGACATTTGACTATCATCACGAAAGCAGTGACACACTTCGACGTACCTCGAGGAAATAAATATCAACTGCGCAGCGATCCCCGTACGACAGGCGTACGTGAGTCTGGGAGCGCGGAATCAAGACGAGTTCGGCTGGCACAAACGACTTGTCGTCGCCTCCGTACGACTTCTCGGCGTAGTACCCGGTTTCTTCACCTGGCAGCTTGGTCTTGTAACCAAGCTTCATGCCCTTGCCTCCCTTCTTGCCCATGCCGAAAACCTTCATGCCTCCAGCAGTTCCGTTGGCCTCTTTTGCTGGTTCTGGCTCGTGACGGTAGAACTTCGCACACAGCAATTGCGACTCGACCACACTGGCTAGAATACCCATCGGGATACATGTTCGCTCGAGGGCTTCAAGCAGTTGGGCTGGATCGGAATGGCCGTTCAAGGCCGACTGGATGAAATGCATCAACGGGTGCTCAGCCTTGTGACTGTAGTTGACCACGAAGCCCATCTTCTGCTTGAATTGAATGGTGACACGGTACGTGATCATGCCGTCAGGAGATGAACCCGCAGCAATGGTTCGACGAGGGTTCTTGGTTTGGCAAGTCAGAACGATTGCGAACGGGTCCGCGCTTTCCACGTAGAAGTGGCCATCGTCCTTGATTTCGTTCGTGTAGCGACCCACCGCACGCAGCATCTTCTCCATTTTCACAGCCAATTCGCACAACGGCTTCACGACGCAGATCAGCTCGACCATGAAGACCTCGAGAGGATTCTCGCTCAAGTAATCCCCCATCAAACCCGACGGCGGATATCGGAAGATAAGCTGGGCCCGTTCGTTGACGTGGTGACTTTGCTCCGCCATCAGATGATCCTTCGGGTTCTTTGGCAGCACATAGGTGAACGGAGGGTGCGCCAGTTGGAGACACAGCTCGAAACCACCGCCCTGCTTCAGATGACCCTGAATCGCCAGGATTCTGAGCGGTTCAGCGTTCACCTTCTCTGGGAACGACAGCGTCACGACTTGGCCGCCAGTTCCGGATCCTGAGCTCGCACCAGCTTCGCCAGAGTATCGAATCTTCGACCGTCGGCGACGAGCGAAATTGACGAAGTGCTGTAACTGCATACGTTCGCTGCAAATGCTGATGACGTGCAGCAGCACGGACGCGATGTGAGGTGGCGCAGTTTCGGCTGAGTGACCCTTGTCGCCAGCGTGGTTACTCGTGACACCATTCGAGTGGCTATGGTCCTTGACTCCGTTCGGCCTCTTGGAAGACACCGACTCGGTGCTGCTGCTGCGAGCGCGCTTGCTTCCCAACTTCGCCACGCTCACTTCGTGGTTGTGGCGCAGTGTCGGCTGCAGATCCTCGAACTTGAACGCTGGGAACCGTTGGATGAACTGAACCCCAGCGGCTGTAGTCTGCGATCCACCAGCAGTTTGCAGGAGCGAAAAGCACGGCAACCGCACGAACTGGTCAGGCCCCTCAAGGTCCTCAGGTACGGAGCCGTTGACACCGTCGACATCCGCGTACTTGTCGATCTCGATCACAAGGTAGCAGGTCGAATCCTTGGAAGACGTGAGCTGGAAGTAGAGAGCCATGTCCGATATGGAAAGATCCTCGCGTTGACTACCTTGCTGCTGGCGGAACATGATGTATCGCTCCCAGTTCAGGTTCAATTTCCGGATCACTTCGATGCCCTTGAGCGACATGCCGATCTGTGCGATCTCATGGGCCACGACTTCACACAGCACCTTTCGGACACTTGCGTGGATGGCTTCGCTGGCCTTTTCATTGTTTCCATCGCCAGACACCAACGCGAAGTCTGCTGGGTACGTCGAATCACCTCCGCCAACCTCAATCTTGCAGTGCGTATTCAAGATGCGCTCTAGTTGCCGAACCGCCGTCTGAAGCACTGAGTTCTTCGCCATAGCGTTGCAGTCAGCGGAGAATTTTCCGTCACGAATGTCGAACGAGATGCGCAGCGATTCTTCCAGGCCACCGATATCAGCGCGTGCTACTCGCAGCTCAGTAGCATTACACTCCAGGCGAACCTTCTCACCGGTGATCAGTTCAGTCATTCCCCCGTCGGATTCAGCGGACTCGAGAACGAGACTGCGTCCAACACTGAATAATGCGGCCGAAACGTGGGCGCGCATCGCGGCAAGGAGCAGGTTCTCCGCACTCAGCAAGTACAAGTTCGACGGTACTTGCAGAGCTTTCCACAGGTCCCGCTTCCCAGGAAGGTTCGGTGGCAGTGACGGGCTCAACGTTGCTGTCAAAAGCTGGCTCTTGGAGTCGTCGTACGACAACCGCAGACACAGACTGTTCTCGGGAAACGGAGGAATCGACTGCGTCTGCTTCTCGCTGTTGCTCGAATCTCGAAGCTGCATGATGAGGCGTTGTTGGTCTGTCAGCGCCTTCGCCTCCTTCTTCACGCACGCCTTGGGCCAGTAGCACAAATCCAGCACGTTGTGGTCACGGTGGTACTTCACAAGAAGCCGGTTCTTCCATCGGCCCTCCATGAGCAAGTTGCCCTGGGCGGACAGAACTTGCAGGGCGAGCGCCGAGCAGAATTCTCGCATAACCTTGAACGCATCGACAAAGGGATTGTCCGATTTGTTCATCGTCCGCTGCACGAGGTTCTTCAAGTGGTTGTAGTGGGCCGGACCAGGTGCCGTTGACTTGATAATGCGAAGGGAGCTTGTCGTGGCGGATTTCGCGTGGACATCGAAGGCGCGGGTGTCACTCAGAGCCGAGTTGACGCTGATGACGCGCCACAGACTGTCCGGTTCCTTGCCCTGGATCGTCAGCACGATTTCGAACTCTCCTTCTGCTTCACACGTCACGAAGCCTCCGTCCAAGTGGATGTTTGTGAACTGCTCTGGAATCTCGGCTTCTATCAGTCGGAAGCGGATGATATCATCCACCTCTCGCGTGGCGGCGTCCACGTCCACGGGCGGCAGCTCACGCGCGAACATGGCGTGCTTGGCGATGGTCGGAAACCGCAGATAACTGCCTCCGTATAGCACATCCACCGCTGTACTTAAGTCGTATCGCCGTTCCTTGGCTCGATCGAGATCCGCGTGCATGAAGAACAGTCGGTCGTTGGTCTCATTCACTTGGTTGCGAAACGTCTCAGCCTGCACGAGTAACTTGTCGCACTGCTGGAGCAGCGGCGACTGAACCGACCATTTCAGCACCGCCAGGAGCTGCGAGAAGCGCTTGCGAGCCGTCAGCAGATGCGAGAGCAGCGGCTCGCGACGCTCGTCGTCTCGCAGTGTCGGCAGTTGCAGCAGAAGCGCGCGGAAATCCTCGTAGCTCTTATCGACGGCGCGGTGCACGAGCTCCGATGCCTTGACGGACGTTCTCGCGGGCGGTGGGAAGTCTCCCATTGTATCTCCTGGCTCTGTAGCTGCACTTCTCGACTCGATTGGGTGGTGTCAACGGCCCTCGTCCTCGGTTCCTATCACGCTTCCGACTGGCGTTTCGTGGCCAAATCGACTCGTCTAGATGCGAAAATCGCGCGACGCGTACTCAGGCACACGCTGGATGCACTCGACGTATCTGTGGGCGCGTACGCGGCGTGCTCGTGGCGTCACCAGCTCCGAATCCACGCGCTTCCTCCGCACGATCGATGCGCTTGCCGCTTCCGTGCTCACCTTTCCTCCTGCAAACACCGCCCCGCCGCCGCCACCCTCACTTGGGGACTAGTAAAACCTCGATGAGGTTTTTTATTTCTCAACCCGCGATCCGACCGACCGACCTGAAATTGAAGTTGGCTTACAGCAAACAGGCTTTTGCCGCCGAAAATGACGGCTTCGGTTAGTCCGCCGAGCCATTTAGTCGCGGACTACGGTGCGGTCTATGGAGAAGGAACAGACGAAGGTGGAATCTATGAGGTCAGTGCAACGTTAGGTCGGGCCAACCAAAGTGCATGATGGAGTTGGTTGAGGTATTATATGAGGATCTGAGTGGGTCCACTTGCTGCAGATACCTAGTCACGCCATGGTTGGCAGTCCCCACTAAAACACTCGCTCGCCCAGCTATGGGTACTGCTCGAGTTGACGAAGAATGTAGTGGAAAACGCGAAAGGGAGTGAAGGAGTGGACCTTGCGAAGCCGTTTATTATTCCGGTGCCTTGAGCTCGGATGCACGAACGTCGCACTACGAATTGATGCCGATCGAGTTCCGGTTTCAGGCACCGTTTCCCCATGAATGGCATGGACGAGCAAATCTGTTGCAACTTGCAACCTTCCAGCCTTTTGGGACGTTGAATGCCCCGTCAAAACCTTTGCTCAATAGTACCCCCGTCCCCACAATAAACCACAATTTTCCGTTGTGACACCTCGCTTTTGGAACTGGGTTACACCCTACCCCCACCAAACGCACCCTACCCCGCGTAAACTTGCCAGACCAGAATGTAACCCGTTGGGTACTGTAACCAATGGCATGCCACAGGGCGCCGATCGTGGAAAAGTTCAGCGAAAATTACGCTGTGGCTTTCTCACGCGAGAATCGCCAACCCGGTCGCCATCAGGTGGGTGTCATACCTCAGCGCCTAAAGAGCCCTTTGCACGAGGGTCAATCAATCCCTCCAAGCCCCTACCTACCGGAACAGGCGCCGTTTTCCATCAATTGTTCCATCAATCAAAGCGCGACCCCTGTCCCTCGCCGCCTGCGCGTTTCCGGTCTAAGGTCTAATGGACAATTCGCGAGTCGTCTCCGGACGCACGCGGCGCACGGCGTCTAACTGTCGCTACCAACCGCCGACGGCAGACCCGACCGCCAACAACACCAACGCCAACTCGTGGGCACCGGGCAACTCATCCGGATCCTCCCACTCGTCCAACTCGTCCAGCTCGCGCCGCGTCTCGCCGCCTGTATTTATCCAACAGGACCGCCTTCCTGGACGCACTAAGACCACCAACACTTCCAACACTCCCAACAATATGAACGCCAACGAAATGCCCATGACGGCATACGCCGACGGCAATGGCCATGGCGCGGAAGACCACGGACACAGCTACCTGCGCGGCGCGGACTACCACGGCATGCGCACGCCCGCAGAGAAGCACCTGGCGCTGCCGCGCGACTCGCAGCAGCAGCAGAAGCCGAAGCAGCACCAGCAGCGGTCCGTGCGATCCGTGGACGAGAGCTCGGAGGGCAGCGTGGACAACGGCAGCTACGCCACCGACCGCATCGACGGGCTCCAGGACGGCGTGGGCTGGTTCCACCAGAAGATCAAGGTCGAGAACGCCATCCAGTGGGGCAACAACTACAAGATCCAGAGCGTCATGTTCGTGCTGTTCGTGGCCGGCATCGCCACGACCGTCGCGCTGGCCGACAACAGCGCGCAGACCTCGGTCGGGCTCGTGTGCGGCAGCATCCTCACGCTGGCCGCGTGCTCGTGCGTCATGTACACGTTCTGGACGCGCCCCACGTGGCAGAAGCACCCGAACCCGCTCATCTTCTTCCGTAGCTTGTGTGACATGGGCCTCGTGATCGTGCTGCTCACGACCGAGATCTACAAGTGTGCGCGTGGCGAGTGCCAGCAGCAGCTCGGCGGCGCGTCGTGCTCGGCCACGGCCGGCTTGACGCAGTTCTTCCTCTGGGGCTCAGAGAGCTGGTTCTTTGTCATGGCCATCGACATGTTCTTCTCGCTCAAGAGCCCGTTCACGGACTACAAGCACAACGTGCGTCGCTACCACATCTTCGTGTGGGCCACGGCGCTGCTCACGGCGTTCCTGCTCGTGGTGATCCCGGACTACGCCGGTCCGTCCGAGTTTGGCTACTGTTGGACGGCTAGCAAGTCCAAGCTGAAGGAGTCGCTCGAGGAACGCCGACTGGCGGATGATACTAGCGGCAGTGGAGATGGCGTTCGCAAGACCGGCAACCTGTGGAAGCTCAACATGCAGTCGTGGGGCCTGTTCTACATCTGGATGATCTTCTGCTGGGTCTACGCCGTCAGTGTGATCTACGTGGCGTGGACGCGGCTCAGCTCGGGCGTGTCAGAGACGCTACGAATGCGTCTGCGCGTGCTCCACTCCGTCACGCTGTACGTTGATTTGTGTTGGTTACTCTGTTGCATGATACTGATGAGTTTGTTTGTTGTTGGTCAGCTACGTGATTGCGATCATCATTTACTGGGGACTCACGTTCATGGTCTACGTGCCGTACCTGATCAAGGGCGACAGCCCGTCCAAGGTGCTCGTGCAGCTCATGAACTTCATGATCACGTGCAAAGGCTACTTCGACTTCGTCGTGTGGTTCCAAATGAACGAGTACGACGGCAAGAAGAAAGAGAAGAAGACTGGCGTGGATGTGGACGTGGATCTCAGCCCGCAGATGAACCTGGCGCTTCGCTGCGAGGTGCTGTACTACACGACGGCTGGTATCATTCAAGCCGTTCAGGACGTGCAGCAACTGCCTCCGTCGGCTCAGACTCAGGAGATGTACCTCCAGCCGCAAGGCACGGAAGACAACCGCGGCTCGCTGGGTGTGGACGACTACATGATTCGAAACAAGCCCAAGGCTGCGCTCGGCAAGGGAACGCTCTTCATTGACTACCTGCCCCACACGTTCCAGACGATTCGCGAGCACTTCGGTGTCGAGCCGAAGCAGTACATGGAGAGTCTGAAGCAGACGACGAAGGAACGACTGAGTGAAGGCGCGAGTGGCGCGTTCATGTTCTTCTCGCTCGACCAGCAGTACATCGTCAAGAGTATGAGCGACGAGGAGTCGATGTTCCTTCGCTCGATCGCGACCGAGTACGCGTCGTACTTGTTCACGAATCCCGACAGTCTGCTCACGCGCTTTTACGGCTGCCATGCTATTCGCCTGTACGGCAACACGTTCAACTTCGTTGTCATGGCGAATCTCTTCAGTAACGATACCGTGATCCACCGACGATACGACATCAAGGGATCGTGGGTGAACCGCAGCGCCAAGCACCCTTCTAAGGGCGAGCGCGTCACGTGTCGTCACTGTAACTCCAAGTATGTGTTTGGTTCGAGCGAGGCTGAAACGTGTCGTGCCCGCGTGGGTCGCCATGAGCCGAATGTCGTGCTGAAGGACAACGATCTCACGGCCAAGGTGCGCCTGAACCCTCAGGATGCTGAGGAGCTTTACGTGCAACTGGCGAAGGATGCGGACTTCATGTCCCGAATGGGCATCATGGACTACTCGTTGTTGCTGGGCGTCCACAACGTCGAGTACGTCGTGGATCCCGACGACGAAGATGATGCTGAACTTCCACCATTGCGTGAGATCCAGCGTCGCAGCCGCATGTCCAATCCTGGGGGTCCAGGTATCGAGCACCGTGCTAGCAAGGGGCGTGCGGCCAGCAGTGCTCCACTGTCGACAGCGAAGCAGCCGAAATCCGGATTGCCTCGGCTCGCGACCGGCACGCGCAAAGCGAACACAGTGGTGGGCCCATCGATCTACTACTTTGGTATGATCGACATTTTGCAGACGTGGAACATGGACAAGAAGCTGGAGCGGTTCGCCAAGACGAAGGTGTTGGGTAAGGACCCCGACGGACTGTCTGCCATCCCACCTACCGCGTACTGCGACCGCTTTAAGCGCAAGATGGCGGAGATCCTCTCCGTTACTGCCCGCGAAGACAACTACGACGCTAGCAGCAGCCGCCGGCGACTCCTCCTCACGGAGGAAGCCCGTCAACCCGTGTCGCGTTTCATGTGACCTGGACTGCTGGTCTAGGTTTCACTCGCTATCTCAGCTATGATGGATACGAAGCAAACGCTTCGTCTTGTGGTGCGAATTATCCACGAACTAATTCTACAAACCAATGAAGTGCCTTTGTTTTCCCAAAGCATGCTTGTCGTTCGAATAGCAATTCGTAGCCTGTGGCTTCACATTGACTTATCTTCAGCCCATGACAACGTCGTCATTGTGAACAAATTCAAACACTCAAGAGAATTCGACTCTACATACGACGGCGCTTGGTGCTGCAGTTGTTGGCATTCGAGGAGGCTGGCTGAGCAGCAGACGCTTCCGATGCTGCCGTCGGTTCCGGGGCCTCTGTGGTAGCAACAGGGGCTTCAGTTGTAACAACCGGGGCTTCAGTAGCAGTGGGGGCTTCAGTAGCAGCAGTGGTGGCCGCAGGGGCTTCAGTCGTTGGCGTCGGAGCCTCCGTTGTCGGCACCGGGGAGCTCGTCGTTGGTTCCGGAGCATCAGTCGTTGGTTCCGGAGCAGAGGACGTTGGCGTAGGAGCATCACCACCGGCCCCACCAATAGCACCAACTCCGAAGTTGTCAGAGGCAAGGGCTAGTGTCTTGGGGGCGCCGGCCTTGTAGGTGGTCGCCACTCCATCCATCTTGCCCACGACGGCAGCCTCACCACGGCTGGTGAACACGCCACTGCTCACAAAGGTGTCAGTCACACACGATCGGCCCATCGAGGACTCACACGAGGCCTGGTTGGCCGTCGTCGTCGACATGGCATTGCCCGACGTTCCGGCCTCGATCGGCAGCGCCGTCTTCTCGAAGTAGTTGCCCTCGGACAGCACGTAGGCCGCGTCCGCGACCTCGAACGAGTGACCCGAGTTGTCGTAC
>JAADVL010000236.1:0-39306 GCA_023334995.1 Pythium sukuiense
GAAGTCACCAAGGTACGGCATGACGCCTTCCTAAGGTCATTGCAGAGGCTAATGCGGAATGTGTGTGTAGATCTACACGGTGCTCACGACGTACGTGTTTCCTAACAAGATCGACTACCTGTTCGCTTTCTACCATCGACTGTCGACCAACCCACGCGACGAGCAGGAGCTGCTGCCATGTCCGCAGGACTGGAGCGTGTACGACGCGCAGGCTGAATGGCAGCGCGAAGGTGTGTTTGAAGCTGGGAAGTGGCGCGTCTCGTACTTAAACGAGGGCTTCCGCGAAATCGAGACGTACCCTGAACTGCTGGTCGTACCAGCGTCTGTGCCCGACGGTGTAAGTGAGACCTTGATGCTGTCCTATTGTTTTGGTGGCGACGCTCATGCGAATATGAGTGCTGTAGATCCTTGCTGATGCGACTGCATTTCGCTCCCTCGGACGAATCCCTTGTCTGTGCTGGTACAACAAACTCAACGGCGCGACGATCTCGCGCTCAAGCCAACCCAAGGTCGGCATGTCCAAAGCCACGTCTCCTGCGGATGAAAACCTCGTCGCGGGCATCGCTGCCTCGAGTCTGCTCAGTGACTCGCTGCATATCATCGACTGTCGACCCATGTCGAATGCGCTCGCCAATCGAGCCAAGGGCTATGGCGTCGAGAGCACCGACAACTACAAGAACTGCTCGGTCTCGTTCATGAACATCCCCAACATCCACTCGATGCGTGACAGCATGAAGAAGCTGCGAGCGTTGTGTCTTTCAACGACCACGGATAATCTGCAGTGGCTCAGCAGCGTGGAAGATACCAAGTGGCTGTACTACATCCGACAGCTACTCAAGTCTTCGCACCACGTTGCATCCTTGGTTCGTGAAGGCCAATCTGTGCTGCTCCACTGCAGCCACGGCTGGGATCGCACGAGCCAGATCTCCGCCATCGCGCAGCTCCTGCTGGACCCGTTTTACCGATCCTGGCGAGGCTTCCAAGTGCTGATTGAGAAGGAGTGGCTGTCGTTCGGACACCCGTTCCAGCTTCGTCTTTCGCATGGCGAGAAGGCCGACACCCAGGAATCGCCCATCTTCATCCAGTTCCTGGACTGCGTGTGGCAGCTCGTGCGGCTCTTCCCTAGTTACTTTGAGTTCAACGAAGGCTTTTTGCTCATGCTCGCCGAGGCGCTTCACTCGTGTCGCTTCGGTACGTTCCTCTTGGACTGCAAGAAGCTGCGGGTCGAAGCGTCTCTGGAGACTCGCACGCCGTCGGTGTGGACGTGGATCAACGGGTTCCGGACGGAGCTCACGGAGCCTCGATACAAGCCAGGCCAACACCTGAACCCACCCGTGTCGGGGCTCTTACGCAGTGTGGTGCTGTGGGAGACCATGTTCATGCGCTGGTCCGCTCAGCCCATGCTCCACGACCTCACGCCCTCACAAGACTTCTTCGCCGAGCACAGAGCGCGAGTCTTGACGTGGCAACTGCCGCGCGTCGCGTGGAACGCACTCAATACAGAGATGGCAGTCAAGACTCAGGAGGTAGAGGCCATTCAAAGTCGTGCCAACACACTGCTCAACCGGCTCAGTGTGGACTAGACAACGTAGATAGAAAGGCAACAGCATGCGACCAACAACACCGCATAAAAAGATCAATCAAAATGAATCGATTTTGGCTCACTGCCGCTTCCAATCGCGGCACTGTGCTGTGCTAAGTAGACGCCAGCGGTCTCTCTCGGAATGGAGTTATTGTCACCCGTCGGCGCATCAATGGGGCAAACGCAGGCGATGTCTTTTTGCTCGAGCTCGAGCCTCGAGCAGTGAAAGGAACTGCTCGAGTCGTGTTGGATGTAACGCTTCACTGCTGCAGGCGCAGGGACGCTTGTGCTGGGCTTCTTTTTTTCATGGCTTCATCGTAGATGCTGGAATTGACGCAGATGCCCCCACTCGTATGGTCTGGGGATCGCCTCGCCACGCTTAACGCTTGGCATCCAGCGTCTGCAGGAAGGTCTGGCGGATGAGCTCGTCGCCATTCTTGCCGCTGATTACCATCGGCATCTTCTCAGCAAGCTTGGTCTCGAGCATGATCTTCTTCGTCTGGTAGTCGAAGTTGCGCTTCTCCACCAGGAACGGCGCGGCGTTGCCCTCGGCCTCGGCATTCGCCTGGATCTTGGCAGCCTCGCGCTCTGCGACCTTGATCGCCGCATCGCGCTGGATCTTCGCAACAGCGACGTACTGGTCGAAGTCCTTCTGTAGGTTGCTGAGCTCGACGGTCGGAATGGCCTTGCGGCGCACAGTGTCGGCCGAGGCCGTGGCCACAGCGTCCTCCTTCAGACCGTCGACCTCCTTGATCTTGTTCTCGTTCTTCGAGATCTGCTCAGCGATCATGACCTGGGCCTTCGCCTCGGCGTTCGTGCGCATCTCTTCACGGTGGATCGCCGCACGCGCCTTCTCGGCAGTGAGGTCCTGAAGCGCACGCTCGTTGTTCTTCTGCAGCGCCGTGAGCTTCTGCGTCTCTTCGTTGAGCAGGATGCGCAGACGGTTCTCGTGGTTCTTCTCCTGCTCCTCCATTCGCGTCTTGAACGCCGTCGTCTCCTCAAGCGTTCGCGACAGCGCAGGCGGCAACGCCACATCCGTGACCTTGACGTTGTGGATGAACACGCCGTACGTCTTGAGCTTGACGTTCAAGTCCTTCTTCATGCCAAGCGCAAACTCTTCACGCAGATCGTGGACCTGATCATGACGCACAGAGTGCACTAGACCACGGATAGCCTCTTCAGTCAGCGAGTACAGCAGCTCGTCGAAGCGGTGCGCGCCGAGGCAGTACACAAACTTGACGGCGTCGTCCTCACTCGGACCGATCTGGAAGCTGATGGAGATGTCGATATCCACCATCACGTTATCCGACGTTGGGCAGAAGCGCACAAGGTTCGAGTATGACACAGCCTGCTTGGTCACGATGTGCGAGATGCGGTACCACGCCGGCCACATGACCTTGAGGCCCGGGTCCATCATGCCGATGTGCGCGTTCCACTTCTGCTTGAGCACCCAGAGACCCGACGGCACCTGCATGAAGGGCGTGATGATCTTGGGGTACTTGGGGATCAGCACCAACGGGATCTTGCCGTCCGACACGGCGCGGTTGAACACCTTCATGGCGTCCATGGGCTTGCTAATGTCCAGCTGCACGAGGCGGTTGTAGCGGCCCGAGGGGCGCACCGAGTTGGTGCGGGTGACGGCAGGGGCAGGCGGCATAGTGGAGAGCTACTACTGCGTGTAGGGGGGCTTGTTGGTGTGTGTGTCTTTCACGGAGCGTTGAGAAATGACTGGGGATTTGTTGGTGCCATGAAGAGCTCTTCAGTTGGTGAGCTTCTTTGGTTGGAAAGTTGGTGCTGCGTAGAGACGCCGCATATTGGACCTGGTAGCGTAGTTTACCGGGGATTCATGGATGCACTTGGAATCTAACGTGTATTTTACGCAAGAAAGATATTTTTCTGGACAACCTGATCATCATTCTGGAGGAACACGCCTTTTTCTGGGAATTCCGTGACGACTTGGATGTGTACCCATCAATTGGAAGAGGTCCAGAGAGAAAACCTAATTTTCCAAGAGATGAGTATGCTGCCATCGCGGTGGACAAGATTCGTTGCCAAGGCATGATGAGCCCTGCACCGGATTCATGGAGAGCGGGGTCGTTACTGGTCACGAAGGTACTAGTAGTCTTGAGAGAAGCGGTGTGACAGCTCAACGATGAGCTCCTGTGGCTCTACCTTATCGAAGCCATGGCGCACGAGAGATGCAACCCATACAGCCATCTTGGAATTACTCCACTCAATCAGTCTGATCAAACGTACTGTATGAAGAGAATATCCTCGTCGTACAGCCATGTACCACCAAGGCATCCTTATCGTACGGGCCATGTACAGCGCCGTAGGACTCAACAGCAAAGCAACTCGGTTCCGAACTGGACGCCATAGCGAGATGCACGATGGCCATGACTCATGCACATCTTTAGGCTGTGCATGAAGAAGGATGGTGTCGCCCATCAAGACACCTAGAGCACTTGGAACCCAGGAATGAGGTAATTGACGCAGATACTGCTTGGTGTACCTGACTGAGTAGCCATCATACTGTACTGCATTCCACAGCTAGCGAACACTCTGTTGTATGGGGAGGTGATGGCTACACTGTGGCCAACAGTGAGCAGTTCACCTTCCGCCCCTGATCTTCAAGATCGCTTTCTCTGAACATCCGCCGACTCGCACATGTCACAGATTGATGGTGTACTGGTCGAATAGATCTTGGGTGGTTGATTTTTCTATCGGTAATTGTCCGCAAATTCTGAATCTTCCAGTCTCTGCACTGAGCTACACTCATGATCTGTCCAACACCTGTCTCAAGCTAATCTTCCCTCGTAATTTACTTGGTAAGATTCCACCCAGTCCACGCCTTTGTTCCCTTTCCGACTCTGTAGCCACCCTTTCTCGCCCAAGCAGTCGTACTCGCAGAGGGAACCCAACATCCAACATCCAACACCAACTGTCGCGCTTCGCCAACGCCAACTTTTCTTCCCTTCCAGTGCCGCCGTCTCCTCATTCACCAACTTTCCTCCAACTCCTCCAACAACCTCAACCAATATGGGCGGCAACGAGAGTCGACCGCAAGATGAGCTGCCGGGCGGCGCAAAGCACCAAACGCACCTCCAGTACCGCAACACGTGGCGCGTGGACTCGGCCAACCGCCTCTTCGGCGCGTGCTACGACGGCAACACCGTCGTCATCATCAACCCGGGCCGCAGTCCTGTCAAGCCGTACATCCGTGTGCCCGAAGGCACGTACGCGCTCGTCCAGCACCAAGGCCGCGACGTGGATTGGCACGGCCCCAATGGCGCGCGCTCGGCCGTGTGGCCGGCGGGCTTCCACTGGGCCACGCCGTTCACCAAGGTCGCGCACTTGGTCACCAAGCAGTACGTCGTGTTCGACACGCCAGTCAAGGGCTGTAAGACGGCCGATGATGTGACCGTGTCCATCGACATGTGCCTCGTGCTGCGCATCATGGGCGACGAGAAGCGTGGCGAAGACCCCGAGCTCGTGCGGCGATTCGTGTACGAATTGGGTCCAAACGGCCTGGAAGTGCAGCTGCGTGCGGCCCAGGATGAGGCTGTGCGAGCGCTGGCGCGTAGTGTGCTCCACACAGAAGTGTACCAGCTCCGTGACGGCACGATGAAGGAGCGGTTCAACACGGGCGCGCTCAACTTCCGTACGAACGCGATGGAGCAGTCTCAGACCGACGAGCTCACGACGCCCAAGTCGCTGGGCGACAGCGACGGCGTGTCGGTGGTGCCAGCGGATATCCCCCCAGAGGCCAAGGTGCTGTACTGTGTGACGGAGGATATCAAGCGCAATTTGAACCGCCAGTTCAACACTTACGGCGTGGAGATCACGACGGTCATGATCACGGACGTGAAGCTGCCGGACACGTTCCAGGAGCAGATGCAGAGCCGCACGACTCACTTGAGCGCGATCAAGGAGCAGAACATGAAGCAGATGAGCGACATGCAGCTGCTGCAGTACAAGGAGGAGATCGACATGACCAAGCTCAAGCGACGCATGATGATCATGGAGGAAGAGTCCACGGGCAAGGCCCAGTGCGCTGAGATCCAGAAGGAGATCGACTTGATCAACGGAGACATCAAGCTCGTGCAGGAGCAGATCGCGCAGGAGACGCGCGTGCGTGTAAACAACCTGAATGTCGAGGCCAACCTGCGCATCGCACAGATCCGCGCCGACACGGAGCGCATCCAGCGGGAGATCAGCGCCCACTGTGACGCGGACATTGAGCTGCTGAACGCTGAGACTGCCGCTCTGCGACTGCAGCTGAATGCGCTTGTTGATGAAATGCGCGTGAACGGTGAGGCCAAGGCAGCCGAGATCGTGGCCCGTGCCGAGGGCGTCGCGGCGAAGAAGCTCGAGAAGTTCCGCCAGCATGAGATCAACATGCAGAAGCTGGACGTGCTCTCGTCGCTCGCCAAGAATGACAAGACAGTCGTCTCGGGTGACACCTCGGGCAGCCTGTTGGCAGATATGCTCGTGTCGAACCGCCAGCAGAGCGTGCTCATCAACGTGGACGGAATGGGTAAGAAGGACTCAGGTTTCAGCCTCATGAAGTCGTAAACTGCGAGCGAGAAAGCGAGACTACCACGACACCCAAGCGCCTGCGGCGAGTGTTGACCGCTAGCGACTTGACCTGCATGTGGATACGAAGACCGCGAACTTCGACTGCAACTGTGCCACTTCATCGCTCATTTGGTAAGCGATCCCCTCCCACAGCAAAACAAAAAGAAGGCCACTGCGACTGGTGCCGTCGACACGCACGCAGCCAATGTCGACGACTCGTGCATGGATATGAATGATGGAGCTCTACACACGCCTGGAAGAACCCAGCCACACGCAGTAAAGTAGTCTAGGATGCAAGAGCACCCAGTCCACCTCAACAGCCCAATTCGATTGGAAATGCATTTCCTTTACGGCACCCCATAGTCACAACCTTTGTATCTACATGACGGCTGTCGCTGTCTACTTGGTCGTCTTGGTGGCAGTCGGCTTCAGGTGCTTGAAGCGCAAGTACGCGTGGTCATCGCCCGTGCGGTCGCGCACGCAGCGATCCAGCCGAGAGATGTGCAGGTTGAGCACGTCGTCGAGGTAGCTCTTGTCGGGGAGCTGGAAGAGCTCAAACTGGTCGATGGGTGCGGCCGCCAGTGCCAGTTCAAGACCTGGCCGCACGATCTTCCACTGGGACGCGATCTCGTTGTGTGTGCGGTCCGACTTGACGAGAAACTTGGCGTAGACTCGCTCGTACGTCGCAGGCAGCCACTCGAGGATCTGCTCACGCTTGCGCTCCAGACGCAGCACCGCCGTCTTCCAGATCGTGAAGTTGGCGGCAGTCGCCGAGAGGATGATCTTGAACAACGTGGAGAAGCGGAAGGGCGAGTGCGCCTTCTGCACTTGCTTAGCCCAGTTCTGCTTCCATGCTGTCTTGTCGGCGGCCGAAGCACTGCCACGCAGTGAAGCCGACGGTGCTGATGCGGGAGCTGACGCAGCAGTCTTGGCAACACTGGCAGCTGAGGAGCTCGCGGTCGAAACTGCGGTACTGGCTGAAGAAGCAGCCGCAGCAGGAGATGGGGCAGGTGAGCTGGCAATTGCGTCCACAGGCACGACCTCGGCCGATTGCCGTCCGACAGTTCGAATGAGGTAGAACGCAGCGACGCCGACACCGACGACGGCACCCGCAATCTGGACGCGTTTCCAGAAAAGCTCAAGGTCCGTGTACTCCTTCTTGCAGGCCTCCACAAGCGTGACATGCATCTTGAGACGAGAGGCCGTCGCCTTGAGCAAGTTCAGGATGTTGTCCGTCGCACGGTCTGGTGCACGCTCCACTTCACGAATGACTTCGCCGCGTGTGCCGTCAAACTCGTGCTCGAGCATACGCTGCACGCCCTGCGCCACAGTTGTCGCTCTCTCGATCTGGGCCGGAGACGGCTGCTCTGACCCGTTGCTTTGTGCAGGCTTCTTCTTGCCACTAGAAGATCCCTGGCTACGAGCTGGTGCTGTGCCCTCACGTTCGTCGTGAGGCACGTACATCGTGTAGATAAACGGCAGGTCCTTGCGTGGAATGACCTTGCTCAAGTTCCAGCACAGCGCACCGTAGGCTCGCGCAAAGTCGTGGACAGACCGGAAGTCGTCAACCTTGTTCAGGATCAGCAGCACTTTGCTGGACAGCTCCCTCAATGAGCTTGTGAGCACATCCAGCGTTTCGAATGTCGTACCAGGCTTGTCTGGGTCAAACATGACGAGGATCACGTCCGCGCGGTCGGCAAACCACTGGACGACACGCTTGAAATCGTACCCACGATCCGTATCCGTGCGGTCTGTCGAGGCTCCTGGCGGATCGATCATACCTGGCGAGTCCACAATCATGAGCCCGCCCTGGTCCAGCAGCGGACTGTCCTCGATGACCTTGAGCTCCACCTGCGAGACAAACTGCTGGCCGAAGAGCCGCTGCACGTCGCTGAAGCCGTACTTCGCATGACGCACGAGCGCTGAGCCATCCAGTCGCTCCTCTCGATTGCCGCCAACGAGCACAGTGAACGTACAGTCCGTGGGCGCTCGACCGGTCTTCTGGACCTCCTGCTGGAGCATGTAGTTGATGAACGTGCTCTTGCCCGACGAGTGGTTGCCCAGCACCAGCACCATGGGGATGTTGACTGTGTCGAACGACGGGAACTTGGCTTGCTGGCGCAGCCTAGTGACCATACACACAGTCAGTAGGAGCATATTGCCACGAGTATGGAGAGAGATCCACGCAGCTCACTTCTCCAGGCGCTCGTAGATTCCCTTGACCTCGGCCTGGATCATGCGGTTCACCTCGCCCGAGACCACGACTTCGGGCGTCGTGGTTTCCGTGGGGACAGCGCCAGCATTGACAGCAGTGGAAGCCATTGTGTCTGACGTCTGCTGCTGCGTGGAGCTCGTCGTGTGTGCGGATAGCTCTTGCTGGTCTGATGGTGTCTTCGCTTGGCTTTGTGGTTTGAAGATGGGGCCGGCTCCACTACATCGGGATCTGGAACTCTCTCCTATCGGGTGTCACTATTTTGAACACCTGTTTGGTGGCGAAAATCCACTTGTGAGTACCAACCACCAATTGATGGATTTGTGACCCTAGCCAGTGTGGTTGCTGGTGCCCAATCAACTTTGGTGAGCTCCTCGACCTCGAAGCGGTGTCATCGACGGAAATTGGGCACTAAGCGTGGCTTGGCAATATACGCATCTCGTAGCCCGTAGCGATCCCCACACACATACAGAGAGAGCCATGGTGAAGCGCAAGGCTTTGTCGAAGAAAGTGGGCGCGAAGAACCTCGCGCAGCACGCGCAGAAGAAGAAGAAGCTGCTGTCCGACAATGCGTTCGACTGGTCTGGAGGCGCCAGCGGCGGCGGCGCAGGCGACGTGATCGCATCGGACAGTGAGGCGGATGACGACGACGGCAGTGACAATGGCGAGGGCAAGGCTGCGAGCGAGAGCGAGGAGGAGGACGAGCAGGAAGCCCGCGAGACCGCCCAGGAGAAGCGCATGCGCCTGGCCAAGGAGTACCTGGGCAAGATCACAGAGCAGGCCATGGACGATGACGACGACAAGGCCATGGTGGACGAGCGCATCGGCGCGCGGCTGCAGCAGGACGCGCTCGAGGTCATGGGCAAGCTGTTCAAGGAGGTCGCGAGCCAGTTCGAGGAGTTCGAGTTCGGCACCGAGTCGACCCGCTTCCTCAAGGGCCACAAGCTGCCTGTGACGTGTGTGTGTCTGAGCGACGACGGGAAGACGGCGTACTCGGCATCCAAGGATGGTGTCATTTTCAAGTGGGATCTGCCCACGCAAAGCAAGACCAAGCTGCAGCTGCCAGCCGACGACGTGTCCAAGGCCACGAAGGACCACGAGAAGTGCGTGATGGCGCTCGCGCTCAGCTCGGACGGCAAGTTTTTGGCGAGTGGCGGTGCTGATAAGCTGCTTCGCGTGTGGAACGCCGAGAAGAACGAAGTCCAGGAGACGTTCCAGGGCCACCGCGACGCGATCTCGGCGCTGGCGTTCCGTCTGCGTTCCCACGCGCTGTTCTCAGGCTCTCTCGACCGTTCCATCAAGCACTGGAACCTCACCGAGATGGGCTACGTGGAGACGCTGTTTGGCCACCAAAGCGAGGTTCACGCACTGGATGCGCTCTACAAGGAGCGCCTCGTGAGCAGCGGCCGTGACCGCAGTGTGCGCATGTGGAAGATAGCAGAGGAGACCCAGCTCGTGTTCTACGGCAACTCGGGCTCGATGGACTGCGTCAAGATGGTCAACGACGAGTACTACGTGACCGGCGGTGACGATGGCTCCCTGTCGTTGTGGTTCAACGGCCGTAAGAAGCCGGTGTACGTGATCCGAAATGCCCACGGCGCCGGCAACTGGATCAGCAGCTTGGCGGTGATGCCACGAACGGACCTCGTGGCATCCGGCTCCTGTGACGGCGTGATCCGCCTGTGGCGAGCGGATCTGTCAGCTCGCACGCTCACGCAGGTGGCTGAGATCCCACAGGACGGCTTCGTGAACAGCATGAGCTTCGACAACAAGGGCCGCTTCCTGCTGGCAGGTGTGGGTCAGGAGCACCGACTGGGCCGATGGTCGCGACTCAAGTCCGCGAAGAACGGCCTGTGCATCATCGCGCTGCCTAGCGTCAATGGCGACGACGAGGAGGAAGAAGAGGCGAGCAGTGACGAAGACGTCGATGTTGAGGCGGCTGATGAAGACGCTGAAGACGAGGTGCCACAGGGAGACAGTGAGGACGACGAATAGATAGACACACCACACTAGACACCGACACGACTCGTATACTTGCACCTTGATCTCTTGTTTTCTACCGACCGTCTCGCGATGCATTGGGCTCAGTCAATCGTCATGTTCAATGATCTTGATTTCATATTAAATATGTCAGGGGTGTGCTTCATCGGCACCGAGCGTGCCTTTCCTGCCTATCTGTATGTGCTACCACACGCGAAACAACTTGAACTTCAAGATCCGACAGCTTAGCCGAGGCGGAAGGTGGAGGCACCGCCTGGAGGTGCGTGGATGCGTGTGATACGGCGGTCCGTGAGCACGTTGCCGGCGTTCTGGTTCGAGCCTGAGGCGTACTGGTTCGACGACGCTCGGCCAGAGCCTCCCGCTGGAGGCTGCTGCTGCTGCATGGGCTGCTGGTATTGCTGCTGGGCCGGTGGCTGGCGGTAGTTCTGCTGCTGTTGCTGCTGGTGGTAGTTGTCCGTCTTGGCGTACGGGTTGCTCTGCTCGGGCACGTCGTCCTTGCGACCACGGTTCAAGCTGCCACGACGCTCGTAGCCAGCGAACTGGGACTCCACGGGGCCACCGCCTCCACCGTAGATGAGCGAGCCAACGCTGGAGCCACCGCCTGGTGGGGCGTGGAGACGCGTGCTGGGCTTGTCACGGATAAAGTTGTCGACGTTCTGCGAGACTTGGTGGCCACTGCGCGACATGGTGGAAGAGAGGAGGAAGAGGGGGGCTTGGGGTGGAGGCGAGGATTGTGATAATGACTTCAGTGAGCAGAGGAGGTCGTTCAAACGAGCGCGCGCCCTAGGAACAGAGGCGAGAGGAGAGACCTTTGAGGGGATGCCGAGGGGAGATGACCTGGCTCGATGCTATGAATACCTGTACGATGGCAGCAACTTTGGCTGAGGGCGTTGCTAATGTCGTGGCTGGGAGTGGAAACCTTGGGCTGGAAATACATTGACTCGGGATCAGTGAGGCTGTGACCTTCCTTCTTGAGATGCCGCCCAGAACGCCGTTGTGCACCTATCAAGTCCGAGCGTCATCAGTATGAGAGCAGCGACCTGTCGTGTATCACAGAGCCATGAAAACAAGGATCGGATCGCGTCCTGGGTTCGGTTTTCCTCATGAGTCTTGGGGCTTTTTCTTTTCTGGTTATGGGGGATGCAGGAAGAGGGCATACAAAGAGCGACATGAACAGGAACCACACTCGTTTCGTCTCGTTCTCTGTCAGCCTCGCGTGAGCTTCGAAGCGATTAATCCACCTCGGTCGAGTCAGCGTTGATGTTCATGTCCAGCGTCTCGCCCGTGATGCGCTTGTACAGGTCCAGCACGTCCTCGGACGTCGTCTCGAAGTGGCTGGTCGGGTCGTACGATGTGCTGATGAAGCAATTGTCCTTGGTGCCGTCGGCGATTGGCTCGAACATATCCGAGACCGAGTCGAAGCGGTCCAAGTACGTGCCGAGAAGGTTCACACCAGGCTCGATCTCCGCCAGTGGGTTCGAGGTCTCAACAACCGTGCTCACAATGGCAATGTACATGCCCTTTGCCGACACCATGTGGGCGTGCGAGACCACACACACGTAGATGTCGTTCTGGCGGTTGGCCTGGGCCGCTGGGATGATGATCTGCAGCGACTCCGAGTCGTTCGTGTTGGGCACTGGGTGGTTCAGGATGAAGATCGAGCGCACAGCCTTGCCGTTCTTACGGAGCCTCTCAGCTGGGAAGTACGACGGGTCACCGATGATCAGCTTGCCCTTCGCAACCTCGTCACCCGCACGGATGCCCCAGGCCTTTCCGTTCGCGTCGAAAAGGATCTCGTCCACGCCGCGGTTCAGCATGAACGTGCCGCCGTGGATCGCACACAGACGCGAGAAGCCCTCTGGCAGACCACCAAGGCCGTAGATCGGGTAGATGTACGGCGACTTGCCGTAGCGCTCGAGTGAGTACGCGTACAGCTTGATCGCACGCACCGTGTCGATGGCCGGCTTCTGGATGTACGAGTCATCGCGCATGAGCGCCATGGCGTGGCCGACAAAGCTCTGCGTGTTGGCGTCGACGCCGTACTTTTCGTACAGCTCGCTCATCGGCACGCGGAAGAGATCCAGGCCTTCAAAGGTCTTCGGGTCGTCCTCCTCGTAGTTGTAGATGTACTTGAGCAGGTTGCGGAACTTGCGCTTCTCGAACATGCCCATGAGCGACGACTTGAGCGCCTCCTCGCCCGTGGCCGGCACCTTGTAGGTTTTGCCGCCCTTGAACACGTAGCTGCCGTCCACGTTCTTGAACTCGAGGTACCGCGTCACCTTGGTGTGGAGCAGCATCTTGACCAGCTTGCCACACGCCATGATGAACTTGGGGATCAAGTCGATGTTGTAGTCGCGGTTCGAGCCCAGGTCGCTGCGCGGCTCCACACCCGGCTTGAACTTGCCGTAGAGGTTCGACAGGTTCAGCGACGCGCAGTCGCCGCCGTAGTACTGGTTGCGGTCCAGGTGCAGTACTTTCTTGCCGTTCACGGCCAGCAGGCCGCTGAGAATGCACTCCTTGAGGCCCGTGCCCAGCACGATGGCGTCGTACTCGCCGTCGGCCAGCGCCTCCGTGCCCTTGGGCAACCACGCAAAGTCCAGCTTGCTCTCTTCCGCCATGGTTCTTCTTGTCGCTCTTCCTTCTCTCGGCTGGGGCTCTGCGACTGAGGAGCTCTTTTCTCGTGACCCGACCGGACCCCCCAACCGCCTTCTCAAAAATCTTCCGTCGTTGGCTCCTAGCGGATAGAAACCTAGATGGCTTCAAGAAGTGGCGTTCTTAACACGCTATTCGACCCATGCCGAGAAGCCTTCAGGAAAGAGAAATGGCCTCAGACACCAGTGAATGGTAATGGTCGAATAGAAAGAAACACTCTGGTTTCATAGGCGGGTTGAGGGCATGTTAGAACCCGTTTTCTGGTTGGTCTTCGGCCCGGGTTTGAGGAGGCGTGCATTGGTGTCGCTCCATCGCGAGTAGATCATGTACTGCGGCGACGATGTGGAGGCGGTCGTGGGCGACGTGGGTTCGAGCCTGAGCAAGTTCGGCCTGGCGGGCGAAGACACGCCCAAGCTCGTGATCCCGTCCGTTGTCGCGCGCCGAAACAGCGCTCCTGAGACCGAGGGAGACGCCGGAACGGCGGCATCTGCGTTCCTCGTCGGGGACCTCTTCGCGGCTCGAAATGCGGAGGTGTTGCGGCCCGTGGAGGCGTGCGTCGTGGCCAATTGGGACGCGCTCGAGCAGATGTGGAAGCACGCGTTCGACAAGCTGTATGTGGACGCGAAGGAGCACCCGGTGATCGCGTCGGCGCCGGCGTGCTTCGCGAATGACAACGCCAGCACCCGTGACGCCGAGAAGTACATGGAGATGATGTTCGAGAAGTTCGACGTGCCCAGCTTCTACATGACGAAGGACGCCGTGCTGGATGCGTTTGCCTTCGGCCGCTCGTCGGCTCTGATCGCCGAAATCGGCGCCGGCGCCACGCGTGTCGTGCCCGTGTTTGACGGGTATCCTCTCCAGCGACCAGCTCAATACTCGAGCGTCGGCTGCGATCGGCTGTCCGATTACATGGCGCATCTCGTGTCGTTGAGAGAAGGCGCGCCAGAAGTGCGTCCACGCTGCTGCTTCTCGCGGAGAGTCAATGCCAGTGGCAAGCTGGATACGACGCTGCTACCCGATGACAAGATCACGCCTCCGTATCTCCCGACCAGCTACTACAACTACATGCGGAGCGAAGTGTTCCGTGACATGCGCGAGTGTGTCACGACGACCTCACTCAAGCCGCTCACAGAAGACAAGCTCCAGAACTTTGTGGCGGACGAACAGCGGTATGAGCTGCCCGACGGACAGGTCGTGATGCTTGGTCGCGAGCGGTTCCAACTGGGTGAGTTCCTGCTCCACCCCAAGACCTTTGATGACAGCTTGTCCAGCAGCTCCATCAAGACAGAGACCACGCCGTCGTCGCCAGGCCGTGTGTTGACCAAGGGTCTCCATCGTATGATCTACGACGCCGTGCAGTTGTGTGATGCCGACCTGCGTCGCGATATGCTGAGCAACATCATCCTGTGCGGCGGTGGCAGTCTCACCAACGGACTCACGGAGCGATTACACGCCGAGCTCACAGCCATGGTGCCCAGCTCCTTCAAAGTGCGGTTCACGACTGTCATGAAGATCGAACGCCAGTTCAGCTGCTTCATCGGCGGCTCCATCCTCGCATCGCTCGGCTCGTTCCAGCAGCTGTGGGTCTCGCGTCGTGAGTACGAAGAGAACGGCGCGCAGCGTTTGTGCGCAGAGCGCTTCATGTGAGACTGAGAGCCGCCATCCGCCACCTAAATAACAACGACATTTTCCATTCTACCCGCATTTTGGGAAGGTTGCGAATAGATACTGACATCTACGAGTGGGCTTTCACCGTATTCTCGACGGCACACGAAGCTCCATGGCTAGTATTGTCCGATACATACGCCGTCTACTCTGAAAAAGCAGTCACTGTGGAGCTACAGTGCCATTTTCATGTCATTTTGGCGCCAATTTCGTGTGCTTCCAGATTTTCAACGGTCTCATTGGCTGTAAGTGAATGTTAGGGGATGTTAAGCAAATTTGAACTGTTGGTATCGCATTCTTTGCGGATGTTGAGTGGAGGTAGAGACGGCGTTTTGGCGCCTGCGTGCACTTTCGCGGACAGGCAGCAGCCGAAGGCGAACCGCGGGAGGCACGCAAAGCGCTGTGATCAGAGCGACCACTAGACGCGTGCGTGACGCCACCACCTCGTCACTAGGGATACCGTGTGATTGCCCGATAGAGAGGCGTAGTGGCGCTCGTCGCAGACGTGTCATTTGCATCGAAAACCATGGTCTTGCCATCGAGAACGGCCGTGCCGCAGACGCCCGACCACAAGCCGGCGGCGTTCTACCAGGCTGGCAAGGGCAACATCCTGAGCCATTTCGCAGGCATGGCGACGCCCGGAGGGCCCGACGAGAACGTCAATATGGACCACGCGGCTGGCGACAGCAACGACGTGCACCTGCGCCAACGGCGGAGCTCACAGACGCTCGGGTTCAACACGGGACTCGACCACTCCAAGAAGTCTCTCGTGAGCAGCAGCGCCTCGACTGCGACCGCAATGGCGCCCTCACCCGTGGACAACAACGCCAGCAACCAGTCGCGAGCCAATGTGGTCGCTGTGGCTGCGGACGACGACCACGAGATGGAAGACGCCGGTCAGTCGAATTCGAATGTCCGTGCCAATGGCAAGATGCCGCGCGAAGTCGAGCTGTCGCTGTGGAAACTCGGCCGCAACAACGCGAATGGAGGCCCGAGCAGTAGCCGTACAGCCAAGTCCAAGGCCGTCAACCGCAATGCGGCGAATGGCGCTGTGATGGGTCGTGAAGGGCTGCGCCAGTCCGCGCCTTCCGCGGAAACGACGCGTCAGTCGAACAAGCGCCGAAGCATCAACAACCAGAGCCACGGCGCAGAAGACTCGCCTCCACCAGTAGAGCCGGACTCGATGTTCTCGATCGACATCTCACCGCCCCGCCACAACAAGTCGGCGTCCAAGACACGGCGTCCGACCGTGGAGGTGGACCCGAACTCGATGTCCAACCAAGAGGTACGTGTCGTTGTTGCCTCTCTGCATTGATTTGGTTACTTTGTTTCATTGCCTTTTCCCTGTTGGTAGATGCCGCGAGAGGACTCCCGTGGCCCTGCTGACTCGGCCATGAGCCACGAAGCGCTGTTCCGCAGCAGCTTCTCACTGCAGGAATCCATGGCGTTCATCTCTCGGGATATCGTAGAGGAGGAGCGTGCTACCAAGTCCAAGTCGGCGGCGGAACGGGCGTTCCTGTACAAGAACGTACGTGGTGATCCATGACATGGTAGCGTTGTGGGTATATGAAGCTGACGTTGTGTGTGTCGGTGTGGTTTTGCAGCGTTATATGGACGTATACATGTTCGCAGCCAAGCTCTGTGACCACGTTGCTGAGCTCGAAGACGCGCTGCGGCTTCGAAGTAGTACCACGAATCTCACGGGCAGCCACACTGACGAGAAACGCATGGAGTCGCTGTGTCAGCAAGTGGACGTGCTGTCCAAGGAGCTGCGCGACCGTGATTCGATGATCGCGAGCCTGCACAATGACAAGGAGGAGTCGGTGCGTGAGCTGAACGAATTCAAGATGTCACACGTAACGAATGACGGCAAAGATCGGAAGGTGTCCTCTCAGTCGGCGCAGTACATTGCCCAACTGGAAGCAGAGGTCGCTCGTTTGACGCACGAGAACTCCACGACCAGTGAGCAGGCGAACCAGATGAGCACCAGGATGTCCGAGATGCAGCACCAGCTCGCGGCCGCGCAGAGTGAGAACGCTCAGATTCGTGTGTCGATGCAGCAGACGGAGCAGAACCTTGAGTCGGTGCACACTCAGTGGCTGAAGGAGAAGTCGGATCTGCTGGAGTCGATGGATGACTCGAAGCAAAAGCTGAGTGGTGAGTGTGAGAAGCTTCGGCGTGAAAATGCTCAGCTCAAGAAGACGGTCCAGCAGAGCAACGACACGGAAAAGCCATTGCGCGCGACTGTGCAGAGCTGCCAGCAGAACCTGGCGGAGGCGAAGCAGTACATCGCGCACATCGACAACCAGCTCGCTGAGGCCAACAGCCGCATTGCCGGATTCGCTGAAAAGGAAGCGCTGCTCGTGTCGCTGCAAGAACAGCTCGAGCAAGCGCACCACGATGTGGAGACTGCGAATAGCGAGATCAACTATCTGCGTCGTGAACTTTCGAACGCCAACGAGCATGTTGAGAGCATGACGATTGAGTTCCGCGGACGCATGATGCAGCTCGAGCGCCGCATCTACCAGGCGGAGATCGTGCGTCGCAGTCTGCACAACAAGGTGATGGAGCTGAAGGGAAACATTCGCGTGTTCTGTCGAGTGCGTCCGGTGCTCAGCCACGAAGCTGTGGGCAACGGTGGTGAAGAGGTGCGTCCCCGAGCGACTCGGACCTTCCTCATATCGATGACACTGACCGAATTGATATTGCTCGTTCCACAGATCTTCAGCTTTCCTGACTACGGTGGTGAGCGTCGTCAGATCGAACTGATCGCTGGCCCTCGCTCCCATGTCGGCTACGGTCAGACTGGCGGTCGTGAGACCGTGAAGAAGTATCCGTTCGACTTCGATCTGGTCTTTAACGGCCAATGCAACCAGGAAGACGTGTTCCTGGAGGTGTCGGCGTTGATCCAGTCGGCGTTGGATGGCTACAACGTGTGCATCTTCGCGTACGGCCAGACGGGGTACGAGAACTTTGTTTTCTCTGCGTGCTGGCTAGTTTATATGGTGCTGATGAGCAACTGGCATGGCTTGTAGATCCGGAAAGACCTACACCATGCAAGGTGTCGCCGACTACGACGCCATGGAGCCGTCTGCCCACATGGGTATCGTGGGTCGGGCGATTTCGCACATCTACGCTACGATCGCGGATCTCCGGAACAGTGGGTGGGACTTCAGCGTCAGTCTGGAGATGATCGAGATCTACAACGAGACGCTGCGCGACTTGTTGGCTCCACAAGGTGTACGTGAGAACTGTTCGTGTGTATGCTCAAACTCTATCACTAATAATGTGGATGGGCATGCAGTCGAGCGACAAGGTGGACCTTCGTATGGACGGAGACGGCAAGCCGATGGTGACGAACTCGTGTGTTCACACCATCGAAGACGAGCGAGCAGCCTGGCACTTGCTGGAGAAGGCTCTGGGACGTCGCGCCACGAAGTCTACGAACATGAACGACCACTCGTCGCGTAGCCACTGCGTCATTTCGTTCAGGTATGCGCCTTGCGTTACGTTGTGGGATTCGACCACCAGGAGAGCCGAGTATTGAGACTTTCGTGTTTGTGATCAATTCCAGGTTGAACGGTGTGAACTCGCTGACAGGAGACCGTCGCAACAGCGTCGTGCATCTCGTGGATTTGGCGGTGAGCTGGCTATATTCCTTGCTTTCTTGAATAGTTGGTACACTTGCTGATGTTTTATATCGGCAGGGTTCTGAGCGACTTTCGAAGTCTGGCAGTGGCAACGACCGAGAGCTGCTCAAGGAAACGCAGTGTATCAACAAGAGTTTGTCGTCCCTTGGCAACGTGATCTGCGCCTTGGCAAAGAAGGTTCGATTGTGTCGTCACTATCCTCATTCTATCCTTCATTTGTGTACTCACCTCTCTGCTCCTCGTGCCACAAACAGTCCTCGCACGTGCCATTCCGAGACTCGAAGCTGACGCATTTCTTGAGCCCGTCGCTCGGTGGCGATAGCAAGTCGCTCATGATCTGCAACATCTCGCCCCTGAAGCAGCACCGCGACGAGACGCTCAACTCGCTGCGCTTCGCCAAGACCGTCAACTCGTGTGAGATCGCCTTTCCTTCGTACGGCAGTCGATCGTAACGTGGAATCATGAATCCCCAATGTACAAAAGTGAGTCTGGTTCATCATGCGCGTTGGGAAATGAATTGGGTTGAGGTTCTAGGCTGCTGTGGCTAGCCAACTACTGCCTGAGGGAGGAGCTGAAAACACGGACTGCAGCAGCGAGTCGTCGATGTATTCCTATTTGCAAACAGAGATGAGTGTCAGCAAAGGTCTCCGTCAAAAGGAAGATCGCGAGGAGGTTCTGTCTCACCATCTCGAGGAAGTCACACAGTGCCTGGGATGAGTATGGCTCGAAATCGTGGTGGCCGAGCACACGCTGCAGGTACTTTTCGAGCCTTGTCTTTAAGGGGGTCGGCCGATGCTTCCAGGACAGATACTGACGGCTGCTCTCATCCTCTGGTAGAGGGCAGTCGTTCCTCACATTATCTGGGAGCTCCTCATGGAGAGATGCGAAGTCGCTGTACTGCCGCCGCACGCTCCAGCGGTCGTCTTCGGTCTGCACGGCGATCTTGAACGAGATGAAGTGGTTCTTTCCCCACATTGACGCCGTGGACGAAGGGATTGTCGCCGTGATGACCGCCCCGCGCGACACGCTGTGGTTGCTGGCTTGGCTCATGATGTTACGGTCTTCTCGGTTGTCGTCGTTGTGTTGTGGCCGTGTGTCGCGCGCAATCGCGCTGTTGTTGGACAGAATGTTGGCGTACTTGCCGAACGTGCCGTACCCCGACAACGGGAACTTGAAGTTGGTCGAGTGGAGGAAGGCCGACGGTGTCGTGACAACGGGCAGGTCGATCAGATCCGAGGTCACCTCCGTGGCTGCGAAGAAGCATGACGCCCCAAGAAGAGCCGAGCACGAGTAGGTGATCGCAGCCATGGCCACGACGAAGGACGAGTCCGCGCCGAGGTCGAGCTGCGTGACATGCTATGAGAATAGGAGAAGCGTGAGTGAGTACAAAGCCAAAGAAGCTGAGATGGCCACGTTGGCCTCGTACCTCGTGGCCGAACAGCTCAATCGTCGCGTGGATCCAGCTGAACAGCCAGAACGCACGCAGCAAGAGGCTTGGCGCTTGGCTTCGCCGGTGGCCCATCCACAACAGCGTTGCAGCGATACCCTACAATACAGTACACGGGAGTGAGCACTCGGGAAGTCCGACGGAGGAGGACACAGGCGTTCGTACCCATGCGAGCATCTCGAAGAAGACATGGCTAGCTGAGTTCACTGGTGATTTGGAGAGTACTCGAGTGCGCTGATGCCACTGTGGTCCGCCCCACATATCCAGTAGCCAATGCAGCGAGTGCACACCGCAGAGCATGATCGACGAGATGAGCTTGGCCATGAACTATTAACGAGAGGTGAGGAGAACGGCTTGATGGATGGCGACCACGGTATCACTTACATCGACAGGGAAGGCGATCTCGGACAGATACGTCATGGGAATCGGCTGCAGGATCTGGGACGCGTAGGAGACGCCGACGATTGAGAACACGATGTCCACAACCGCTACGAGCCCGACGCCTGGCTGCGTGTTCGCGTCCACCATGTTGCCGGGGCTGCTTGGGCGGGAGCTAATGCTGCGTGAGAAACGACCCTGGTGGGAGCGTAAGGAAGCGGCTGATACTAGATGATGGAGCACAGGAGCTCGCGGCTGTGAAGCGAGAGGGCGGCGGTGTAGCGGTACGAGAGGAGAGCACACGGCGCGCCTTCCATATGATTTGATCACTGTGGTCATTTATCTCGCATTGCCAATTGCTGATCCGCTGGAATGAAGCCATGTTCGCATTTCGGCCAATCGAATGCATTCAATACCTATGATTGGCTGATATTGAGACTCGAACAAGTCTGCGGCAGAGACGAAGGCTAGCCATTGATCCTCATAGTGGAGGTTTGGGGGCTCATTCGGTGAGCATGGGGTGGTGATGTCCGTCTCGCATGAGGATATTCCAGGCGGTCGGTCGTAGCCGGTGGTTTCATCTCGCCGGTTCAGGTCTTCTTCACTCAAATTTGATGCATGTGATTGGCTAAAACTATGCATTGATAGATATCATTGGCTGTAAATGTGGAATTGACCGCTTCAACATCGCATTTTTCATTTTGGACTCGATCTGGAAGCGTCAGCCACGCACGCGGAGCTGCTATTGCATTAGCACTGGATTGCGACGTCTTTTCTGCGCTATTGAACGCAGCAGCAGCATTACAGGTGAGCTGCTGGGGTCAACAAGATGGCGGCCACCTCCATGATGAAGGAGTACCTGAAGAAGCAGCTCAAGTACTGGGTCGACAACTTCAAAGACGACCAGTTGCCGCGCGACTTCAACTCCAAGAGCTTCTCCCGACCGCAGATCACTCTCCATAAGATCAGTACGTCTTCCATAGTCCCCCTCCTTATCCTCTGCGCAGGCGCTTGTGGAGAGACTAATAAGTGAGACTTTGCCACGCTTAGCCCTCAAGCCTGACAAGCTCGCCGCACTCTTGCAGATCCCGTCGCCGTTGATCGTCACGCGTGCGACTTGCTCCGAGCTAACGATCAAAGTGCCGTCGTGGAACGTGGCCGAGAAGTTCGTCCAGGAGCCGCTGAGCCTGCGGATCGGCGACCTGTTTATCGACGTCAAGCACATCCACGAGTGTGATGAGCACGTGCGTCGCAACTCGATCGCACGCGCCAAGGCCGCCGTCATGGAGCCCGATCCGCTTGGATCTATCGCGTCCATGTACCAGTTCGCGACGATCATCCACGAGCGACTCGAGGTCATGGTGGAGAACATCAGCATCAAGCTGTACGAGTCCCAGTCGCTGCGGCTGCGCGTGGAGATGGCGCTCTTCCACGCACGCACGACGAACGCGATGTGGCAGGACATGCGCGACCTCACCGAGTGCGTGGAACGGTCGCCGGATGGCCTGCTCAAAACGAGGTTCAAGTTCGTGTCTACGCAGTGCAGCGTGTTTCTCCATGAGATAATTCCCGGTGGACCTGGTGGAGTAGGAGCCTCTGGGTCCGCAGACCCGGCAGCAGGGCCACCACCGATCAAGTTACTACGCGACCACGCCATCGCCATGCGCATGACGCTGTTTGGCCACCGTACGTCGAAGCATGATGCCTGGGAGACTCTATCAAGTGTCGTGGACTTGAATTTAGAGACGCTACCGTTCGATCTGGACGCCAAGCAGCTCAAACAAGTTTACGCGATGTATTTGACGGTCGTGAAGTGGATGGTCGACGCGAGTGCGTCCTCGAAAGATGGAGAAGAGACCGGTTTGTTATCTCACCAACTCGTACGAGGACCCTTGACGCCCAAGAAGGAGTCTGTAGCCAAAAACGGCGAGAAGGAGGCTGACGATGGTGTCGACGGTGAGGCTGGCAGCAAAGAAATCGGCGGAAGCAGCTTCGCGCTTCAGGTGACAGTGCGATTCACCGCCCACGCACTGTTGCGAGTCCATTCCAACCGCCGTGGCGATCTTCAGCTTGCGCTGATCGCTCAGCACGCCGCGGTGAACTGGATCCAACACCACGACGAGTCTCATGAAATGCACGTTACGGTGCACGATCTCAGCGTCCGCCACAAAGACAAGGTGCTGTTCCACATCAAGCCAGCCCGCGATGTTCTCCAGTTCAAGCGGCTCGCGTCGGAGCAGAGCGTGTTCCTCAAGTGGCATTTGCAGAAGCTCGAGTGCCATCTCGAGAACGAGATCGCCATGGTCGCGAACGAATTGTACCATTCGTTTAACGAGATGGAGCAAGCCGCGATCATCATATGTGGCACGTGCCACCACAAGATTCGACTGGACGATATCGAACGCCACGTGTGCTCTGCTCCAGCATCAGCACCAGTGTCACCGTCAGTCTCGCCTCGCTCGACGGCTCCATTGTCGTCCCCAGCTAATGGTGAACACACGACGCCCAGCCGTCGCAACAGCCTTGAACCCAGTAGCGTCGACACTGGTCTCAATGGTGAGACCACATTGCATTCATCGTGGCTGGACAGCACTTGCATTCCGAAGCTCCGTGTGGTGTTTGCTCTCGACGAACTCGAGATTGTGACTGACAGCTACTTATTCAGCACAGTCCAGGAGCTGATACGCACGGGGGATACAAAGCTGCCATCACTGCAACCGCCGGCAAGACGGTTCGTGGCGAACATGAAAGACTGGAGCATCTCCACCGAGTCCAAAGAGTTTGTAGGCGACGCGATCTTCGTGCCGGTGCTTCCACTCGCCTTCCAAATGCTGGAATGTACGATCCGAGGCTGTGGTTGCGTTCAAAGGCAGCAACAGAGCCAAAAGCAACTCAATACGAAGGCAACTACTGCCGCTGCCGACGGAGACGATGTGAAGATATGCTGCCAAACTCGGCAACTTCCACGGTGGCCCGACCGAGTCTTTGCCGAGCTAGGCCACGCATCGTTCAAGTCGATTGATGTAGCGTCCAAGATCGAAACGTTCGTGGTCGCTGATGGCACGAGTCTGCGGCTGAGCTTCTCCGATGGCGTCAAGATCTGTGAGCAAAGTACACCGCAGATGAGCTGCTACTTCCACGTCGAGCGGATACGCTGTCAGCTAGAGAACCAAGTCTTCCAGCAAGTGCGTTTCGTGCTTGCCAGGTTGCAAGATCCACTGGCAGGCCACGCCATCACAGCATTGACGCTGTTCTTTGCCGTGATGGAGATCCGCAACGTCGAGCTCACGCTGCTCCACGAAAACTCCCACAAGACGGACGCACCCGCACGGATGAAAGCCCAGTTCCGCCACGTCGGAGGCGTGGCTGACAACCACCAGGGCCACTTGTCGTTGCAAACCAACTTCGACTTTCGTGCCCTTCTGCAGTCCGATGCCATTCAATTTGCCTTCCAGAAGCTGAAAAATAGACAAGAAAATGAAGAGGAGAAGGCACCAGTAGAGACCAAACGAGAGCGACGGCGGAAACAAGAGCAGGCGCAGCGAGAGCTATCCGCCAAGTGTATACAGCGTGTGTTTCGGCATTTTACGGCTGCGAGGCGCGTTCTTTTGGACCAACAGCTACGTAAACTCACTCGTGAAGACGAAGAGCAACTCGTCGGTGATGATCTTCAGTCTCAGCTAGACGCAAACAACGCGAGGCGGGCGGACAGCCAGCACGATAGCGATTCGACAAAACAGCGACGCAAATCATCGGGCAAGTCAGCTTTGTTTGGTTCAGCCGATGATTTGGCGACCATGAATCCGATGAAGATGGTGGCTGCTGCGACGGTACTGAAAGACGGCGTCATGGGCTTCGTCAAGGCCAAGCAGCAGCAGATCGAGACGGATCTGACCGGACTAGCCACGCAGTCCAAGGAATCGGCCGCGCGGTTCATGCCCAGTATGCCCAAGTACAGTGCTGTGCGGAGTCTGCTGTCCCCTAAAATGGGTGCGGTCAATGGTGAAGGAAGTGGCACCGAAGCCGCAGTTGAGAAGCTGCAGAAGCAGGAGGAAGTGCGAGCTGTGGATGCACAGCCAATAGATGCATCAATCAAAGAGGAGGAAGAGCCGCCAGTCGAAGAGGAAGCCAGCGGTGAAACGGCCTCGTCGACTGGGAGCTTCACGGACAGGAATCGGGAAGACGCTGTGGAGGAGTGTGAGAAGAAAGGGTCCGAAGACGAATCGGAAGAAGATGCCGCTGACGGTATCTCGCCTCAAGAAGAGAAAGAAGACAAGGTTGGGCCGACTAGTGAAGAGTCTGCACCCGATCCAGAGCCTGTGCTGTTGAGTCCTACTGAGCTCATGCTGGCGTCACTGCCGCTGGTCGTTCGAGTCATGGTGCAAATCGAAGAGCACCGCATCTGTGTGCCCATCAATCCTCGCGAGCGTGTGGGCGTGTTGTGCAAGGAAATCGTCCGTCGCTTCAACGAGATGTTTGCGAACAACGGCGTCATCGCCAATATCACGCTCCAGAATCCGCAGGGCGGCGTGTTTGCGGTCTCCGATATCGTCGGTCTCATTTACGATCCGGCCAAACCGAATGAGCTCTTCTTCGCCTACCCGCTCGATGAAGACGCCGAGATCAAGTCTGTCGTGCACATCAACTCGTCGCTCAGTGAGCCGCCGTCGCCCACGAGAAAAGACGGCGACGAGTCCGCCAAGTCCAGTTTCAGGCACACCAAAAGGACACAAAGTGGCTGCGCGTTCACCCGCTGCACGAAGCTGCCACTGCCACTTGTTGTCGCTCTGCTCGCAAACGAAAGCGAACGAGGATTGCTGAGCCACATGATGAAAGACGGCGGTCGTTCAGGCGACGACTGGCCCCAGTTGGCGCTGAACGCGTCGTTTTTGGATCCGAAACGCGAGATGCTGCAAGTCGAAGTGCGATGGCAGGGCAAGAGCGTGCAGGTGACCAACGCCGACGCGTTCTTGCTGTGTCTGCAGCAGTTGGGGCTGTGCACCTCCCGTGCAAACAGCAAATACGTGGGTAAGATCCTCCGCGACCGGCTCAAAATGGACCGCAAGAACCCGCTGATCCAGAAAGCGTGTGGTACGAGTCCCGAGTTCCAGGCTGAGTGCGCGGCTGGAGTCCAAGATACGAATGCGGAGGCTGTGGGCTTGTATGAGAGTCTCAAGGAGATCGTTCAGGAGGATTACGGCGTGTACATGCGCCCGAAAGATTAGATGGGATCAGGATATGGTTACCAGAAGACTTGCTGATAATATTCTCCTCTTGGTTTGGTGGAGGCCGTGGATATTTCGAGGCATTTGATCGGCGAGGTCAGAGATAGACAGAAAGGCCGCTCGCTGCCTGGGATCGTGCAGACAGCGAGAAGGCTCCTGGTGCCAACGGCATTGAGGTCGCGACGCAGTGGCCATCGCACTTGGCGAACGTTGGACCCAAAGGACGCGCTCTGCAACCCCGGGATCAAACGGCCAAGGCAACGAACTGACCAACTGCCCAACCACCGCAGCCACTCGACTGCCCGCCTAGAAGAAGACAGACAATGGTGCTCAAGATGACGCTCAGTTTCACACGCTCAATGGCACCTCAGCCGCCAAGTGACACCGCCAAGGGCGGGCTGGTGAAGCCTCATGCCCCGGCCGAGCGCAAGGTCTCGACGGCGAGTGTGGCGGCTAGAGAGAAGCTCAATCAGCGAGAAGACCGCGGTGAATCGACAGCGTCCTCGTCCTCGTCGATCATGATGGACGATATCGGGCTGGACGACGAGCCTCAAGACGTGAACGATGGGATGAGTGTGGAGATGGTGCCGCAGTCCCAAGCGATTGCCCCGCCTCGTGGCTCGACAGCAGCAGACGGGCTCAGCCACGGTCTCATTGAGATCTCTCTATGCCAAGAAGAAGGAGATGGCGACGACGGGCTGTCTGCCAGCGATCTAGAAGCTATCGACGAGCTCATTGAGTGCGCCAAAGACGGAGACTTGCCGCACTTCCAGCGTATCGCCCAGTCGCTACTCCGCCGTCACATCACACCGGACTGTGCCGGATACATGGGCTGGACCTCTGCCCATTGGGCCGCGCGCCATGGCCACGTGCACATTCTCGAGTATCTTCGACAGGAAGAAGTGAATCTGGACCTGCTTGACAAGAAAGGGGATTCACTGTTGCACAAGGCGGCTGCCAACGGACAGTTCCGCATCTGCCAGTGGCTTCTGCAGCACGGTTTCAACGTCCAGGCGAAGAACAACAATGGCCAGACGCCGCTGGACGTCGCCCAGGAGCTGCTGGCAATGTCACGCAGTACAGAAGCCGCACTGTGCGAGTCCATTCTCGCGAGGGAAAACGCCAACACATTCTGAATCTCACGCCTTCTTTCTCAAGCCTCATCGTAGCTAGCTACCTTGTAAGAGGCTTATTTAATCAGTGCACTCTCGAACCCAGTAGCCAAAACAAATAGAGCATTCCTCATCTCAACTAGAGTGGCGATACAAAAGCGATCTCTTGGTCTCCGTTATGCACAAAAAGAAGCACTACTGTAGCTTGATACACAGTGCAAGCTCGTTTATCGGTCGAGTTTGTTGTCGTTGGCACTCAGCAGCTTCTCCATCTTGTCGAACTCCTTCTTGAAGCGCAGCTTGGCGTTACGGAAGTCAGCGGCCGTGGCCACGACGCTCGGACCGCTCTGGTTGGTATCATCTGCGTCGCCCCCGACGATCTTGCGTAAATTCGGCGACAGCTTGAGGGAGTTGACACCGCCGCGGTCGTCTCCGACCAGCAAGATTGGGTCCTGAATGTTGAAGGAGATGTGGGTGAGCTTGGCCTTCTTGACCACCTTTTGCTCACACAGCGGTTCGTTTTTGTTTTCCGACAGGTCGAACACGTGCACTTTGCCGTCGCTTGTGACGGCGGAGAATACGGTCGACGAGTACGGGGACCACGCCACGTCGCCGACGGCGTTGCCTAGGTCGAACGACATCACAGGGTCGGGTAGGTTGTGGTCCCAGAGCTTGACAGTCCAGTCGGCGCTGCAGCTCAGAAAGCAGCGCTCATGGAACGGGTTCCACCGCACAGCATACACCGCCATGTGATGGCCGGCGTACGTCTCCAAGTACTGCCCGGAGTACGCCTTGGAGCATTTGTGGAGCTTGCCTTCTTCTGTACCCACGATGAAGAGATGTTCCGAGAAGCGGTTGAAATCAAAGCAGCAGCCACCAGCTAGCCCTGTCAGCGAAGACTCCTCTGGGTCGTCCTTGGCAGTGGACACGATCTTGAGCTGCATGACTGGCTCCATCTTGAGCTCGTTCTTGCTCATGATCCAGTTGGCGACGCGGCCGTCAGAGGAGATGGAGTAGAAGTTGAGTTCCTTGGCCAGGTCCTCCTCCTGCCAGTTGACTTGCCACACTGGATCCGTGTGTTTACCCGTCTTGATCGTTGACGTGTAGATAGGACGATTGGCTTTGTTGCGGACGTCATAGACGATCACAGTTCCGTCGTAGCAGCCCACTGCTAACAACGCAGGGTGCTGTGGATGGAAATCCAGACACATCACGCCGGACTCGGTCGTGAACGTGAACTCGGGATGGGACGAGTTCTTGAGCGAGTAGCAGCACACGACGCCACTTCCCTGCTTGAGAAAGTCGTACGAGCCATAGCCGACGGCGAATAGATCGGCAAACCGCGGGTTCCAGCAGATCGCTGTGACCTGTTTCTTCTTGGCGCGTTCGCTGGAGAATCGCCACAGCGGCAGCAGCGAACCTTCGCCCTCACGGAACTGGTCGCTGGCGTCCTCCCAGTATTTAAAGTCGTGGAAGATCTCATCATCCGCGTTCTGATTGACCATGCGCTCAATGATCCGCAATGTCTTACCCATAGCGGCGGAGTGGACCATGTCATCGCCCTTGCCGCCTTTGCCACCGCCGGAGGAGGACGCTCCTCCAGAGGCTGCCGGTGACAGGATCTCGGCGCCGTCTTTCTCGTCTTTCTCTTTCTTCTGTGCCACTTTCTGGAGCTGGAGCTGCTCCCGTTGATGCTGTTCGTACGCGTCCATGAACGTGTCGTAGATCTCCCACTGCGTGACTGTCGCCTGGAAGCTCACGACCGGCGGCGGCTCGGTCTCCACTGACCTCTGACGCACGGGGTTCGTGTACGTCTGCGCCGCTCGCTCGCTATAGTTGAACTGGTTCTTACCACTTTCGTACTGGAACGACGCCTCATCGATCTTCTCTCCCTTGGCTTCTGCCTCTTCTTTCGCCTGCTTGATCGCCAGCTCGCGTGCCTCGCGTTCTTCCTCTGCACGCTTCTGGTCGAACGCCGCCTGCGTCTTGGCGTCCTCCGACTCCTTGTGGATCATACTGCCATCGCAGCACAGATGCACGTACAGGTGGTCTCCTGGTCCAGGCGGGTCCACCTTGTACGTGCGCTCCTTGTAGTTATACTTGGTGATGTTGTTGGGTACGTTCGGGTCGTTGGCCGTGAGGACACGAGAGAACTCCTCCTTGAGCTCCGCCTCCGAGAGCTTCAGCTGGTTGTCCGGGATCACGATCTTCTTCACAGGTTCGTGGTACGCGTCTGCATCGTCTCCGTCCTGGCCAGCACCTCCACCGCCTTCCGCACGCGCGTAGTCTTTCTCGCCACCGTCTCCGTTCGTCGCCTTGGCGTCCTTGGGCTTCTTCACGGTCTTCGTGGGCGACCCGGTCACCGGCTTCTTTGGTGGCATGGCTTCGAGGCGCTGAGCTGAGGATATGCTGTTCTAGACTAGAGCGTCAGTTTGATCGACTTGCCTGCAGTCAGTCGCCGCATGAGCCGTCCCAGGTCGCCGATGAGCCGCCGGGTCAAGAGGCAGCATTGGTGACCTTTCGCGGCCATCGACGCGAATCTTCCCGAAAACTACTATCCCCACGTCCCTTTGTTATCCGATATATCACCTTTGTTGATTGATGTATGTAACGAGGGTACGCTGTAATTTACGCCTCCGTCTCTTTTTAAATCCGAGAAAAGCGTACCCCCAGCGTAACCCCATTGTAAATCCGGTTGAAGTGACGCCACAACAGGAAGATGGTGGTGCGCGTGGAGGAGCGCGTGACGGCGGTGGCGTCTCCGGCGCTGCATGGCGACGCCGCGGCGCAGCTCCGCGTGCTGTGCACGGCGGCGTTTGAGGGCAACCGCTATGTGTTCTACGCTGTGGACTCGCTGGTCGTCGTGCTCCACGAGAACCACGCCGGCGCGATCGCCAACAACCCTCGGAGCGAGGCCAAGCGCAGCTCGCAATTCGACTTGTGGCAGGTCTACGACGTCCACGAGAGCGTGGCGTGCGTGCGCTTCAACACCACGACCAAGCGTGTGGCGCGCGGCGCGCTCGCGCTGTGTCTGGAGGAAGGGCGCGTGGTGTTAATGACGCCGACGATGGCGGCATCCCACCTCACGACTGCGGCGCCGCCCGCGCCAGTGCTCACGCGCACGGCCTCGCGACTCACGATCAAGACCTCAGAGACGGAGCTGAAGCCCGTGTCGTCCACGGCAGCGCGACGGTCGAGTCTGTTCGCAGGCACGAGCAACAGCTCGGGCAGGGGAAACGTCGGCGACGTCACCAGCGAGTACGTGAAAGTGCACTTGCATTTGCACCTCCCGACGTGGCAAGAGAGCATCCGCTGGAAGGCGGACGACGATCGAATGATGGACCGTGTCGAGTGGGTGGAGAGTGGGGACGACCTGTGGCTCGTGGGCGCGGGAGAGAAGATCACGACATGGAAGGTCGCGGAGGAGTCGGGCGTCGTGGCGTACCAGCAGCTGAGCTTCTCGATCGGCGACCCGGAGCAGCGCGCGTGGTTCATGGACGTGACTCAGACGGGAAGATTCCTTGCGACGGCCGGACGCCATGACCGCGTGCTCAAGCTGTGGTCGCTCCATGAGCTGGCTCACGACGGCACGCCCGTGTGTCTGTTTCTACCGCACAGACGCGCACTCGTGAGCACGTTCTGGGCCAAGCAATGGCACTCGTACAAGATCCAAGCCAACCAATCAGCCCCGAGTCCAGCGAGTGAGATGCTGTTCACGTTGGACCGCGCTGGGACGATCTCCATTTGGAGAGAGAACGTGGCGTCGCCCAGTCGAGCTTTCACACTGTGGAAGGCTTTCAACACGCAGGACTTCATGCTGCAGTCGCCGTTTGGAGACATCAACTTGACAGATCCAGATGAGAGCGATGGCGTGGACGCAGACTCAACGTACTCGCCATTAGTGTCTTTCGGGCTTGTCACCAACAACTGGGGCCGTGCGACCCCACGGCCGCCGTCTGCTTTCACGGACGTTCTACTGCAAGAAGGCAACGTGATGGCAGCGCTGTCGCAGTTCCACTATGGCTACACGAGCTTGGATGAAGTGCGACGCAATGAGCTGATGAATCAGCGCATGGACGGGAATCCGAAGGCCAACTCGAAGCTACTCGGTGGACGGACTGGAATGATCGCTGACTCTCACGTCGGGGAGGCTTTCATATCGGGAAATATGCCGCTTGGGAAGACATTTCTCGTGAACCTCGCGTTTGGCGTCCACGAAAATGGTGATTTCTCGTTGTACCGCATCGAATCCATCCCCTTCACGGTATGTTTGCTGTCATTGGCAGAGTTTGGTTGATAATGGGCTCACACGTTTGCCTGTAGGAAGTATCACCGAGAACATCCTTGTTATGTCTCTTCGGTGGCCTTCGTGAGCAGCTTTCTCGTGCTTCTGTCTACACGGTCAGCTCAGGAGATTACAAAGGTATGTCTCGAATCTGGTCGGTGATATTGATCATTGTCGTGTCTAATGCCATCGTGTCGCTATTGCCAACGCCATAGATCGTGAGAATGGAAGTCTCAGCTTCGCCATTGAGCTTGTGTACCAGGTGCGTTTCGCCCTACGTTATATTTGACTGCCTCTACGATCATCTGATAAATGTCTATTGAATGTCTTCGTTCTGCAGCCGCGTGGTGGTCGAGAATCTCAGTTGAAGGTTGCACGGCTCAAGTTCCAGGCGGAAAGCAGCGGCGGCTACGGTGGATTTCGCAACGCGCGCTCCAACGTTTCGTACTCGGTGCAGATGTGTGAAGTTGGTGATCTCTCGCCATCAGTCATGTCGGCGTATGTTGCTCGAGCAACTGCTCCTCCATCGCTGGCGCTGGCTGCTTTGAACTCGTCGGCTTCGGCTTTCCCCAGCTCCAGTTCTGCTGACTATGTCACTATCTTCCATCATGGAGGAGAGATCGACATTCTTCGAGCGGGATCTCACATTGGCGAACTGAAAGTTGGGTGTCGAGCAAGTGATGTATTCCCATCGGCAGAAGCGGTACCTTCCCACACGGCTCGATGGTCTGAGCAGAACATGCTGTTTGTGTTCGCGGATGGACGACTACATGCATCTAGTATTTGTCCCGAAGCAACGGCAAGTTTTGGTGTCGCTGGAGTGTCATTGAGTGGAGGCCAAGCCGTGAGCTCTCTCGGCTCGAAGCTTCTTTTCAGCGACGAAGAGGTGGAGAGCGACGGTATCGTACAGCTCGTTGTGTGCGGCGTTTCGCAGTCACAAAAGAAAGCGTGGTCTTCTGCTCCAACGAGCTTCTTCTTCTCGGCGGCTCCAGTCGACACGCCAACGGTGCTGAAGGATTATTGCGTCGTCATCGGGCTCAAGCCCGACCGCCAGACACTAGTAGTTTGGGTTTTCTCGATCGAGCCACCCGCGAGTGCCGAAGGCAGCGTCGAGATAGCGGTCTTGCCTGCGTCTTCGTCATCGTCTTCGTCACTGAAACTTTTCCGCCGCGTTACAGTGGATATCCCCGATCGACAGCAAGTATTGTGCGTTGCGTCTACCCCCTCTCTCGACAGCTTCGAAACGTTGTTTGTGAGTGTCGATGCTGACACATTCAAGTTACATGTTTGGGGCTTCACCGACATGGACGAGATGACGTCTCTCTACTGCGCGCACGCAAGTGACCTCACGCCAATGCTGAAGGCTGTGGCAACTGCAGCATCCGCCGCAGCAAATGGTGGTCAAGACTCGATGATGCAGTTCAACTCGTTTGCACAGACCGCAAGGCATGAATTTCGAAAGCTCGCCGTCAGCTCGTGTGGTCGAGCGGCTCTGTTGTTTGAAGAAACCGTGGATGATTCGTCGGTGGGTGACAGCACGGCACCCTCAACCTCACCGGCGGGTGGCGACTTCACTCTGTGTCTGGTGTCATTGTTTGATACCTGGCATGAGTCTGCAATTCAACTTCCTCGCAAGAAGTATAGCCAAGTGCTATCGATCCAGTGGACCCCGCCGCTCGCACCATCGCTGGACAGCCAAATCGTCTTCCTCACAAGCTCGGTCATTGGTGTTATTCGTATCGACGAGTCGGCTGCCGATGGGGCATGGACTGTTGCTTGGTCTTCTTCTCGCTTGACGACCAAGCCAGATTCGCTGGGAGACATGGTGAGGTTTCCACAAGCGTATCTCAGTCTTGGCACGGGTATTGCCGATTTGAATCTGGCGGATCTGATGGCAGGACCGTCGACTCCACTGCAGCCAATCAGTAGCTCTGTGGCTTCCTCGATGATTTCGACGGTGGATATTGCAAGCAACGTGGCTCACCCTGTGACGCTGGTGTTCCTGCTTATGCGAGGCAGTTTCTCAAGTCTCGATCGCGTCCTCAAGCACATCAAGCATAGCATTGCCGAGCACAAGAAAACCTGCTACCTCAAGATGCTGGAAGACCAAGAGCTGCGCAAGCTTCCGTTTCTGTCAGTGGAAACACTTCTCGGAACCGATGATAAAGAGGAGAGGTCGCTAATTTTCACGAAGGGCAAGGGATCAAGTGGTGTGAGCAGCTCATTAGCGCCTGTGGCAAGTCGTGCTTCACTTGCTCGAGCCAGCGATCTGTTCGCGATGGATTTCGGATCAGTGCGACGATCCAGTTTGGCGCTTGGTTTGGGCAGCGGCAGTAGCCTACTGAGTGAGAGTAGCTTCAGCTCATTGCAAGATGCTCTTCAGCCAGGTGAGCAACCACTCGCGGTCGAAACTGGCGAGCTGGTTACATTCTTCGCGGAACACAAGGCCTCGCTCACGTTTATTCCAGAAGAATACCGCGACATCTTTGTCGAGCTGATCACCACCAGTAGGAAGATCGTTGCGTGGGAGAAGGACCAGTCGAGGTCGAAAGACGAGCCTGCTCTGCGGTTTGCCTCAAGCCTGCTCTGGCCATATAAGCCGGCGCCCATCGCGAAAGTCGAACAGGAGATATCTCGTGAGGATGTCGGTGCAGTCGAAGAGGAAGCGACTGCTCCTGCTGTCACCGCGGGAATGTGCTCCGAGCAAGTCGCTTGGGCGATGCTTAGCGACAACCAGAACGAGCTGCTCCAGGAGTGTTTTTCCGCGGCGACGTTCACGTTGCAGGATTTGACACAACTGCGCATGCCGTTTTGGCTCAAGAGCTCAGCTAAGTTGACGCAGTTCACGGAAAAGGCAGCCCAAGCTGAATTTGCGTCGACAAGAGACCCCTTCCGAGTCGCATTACTGTACGTACTACTTGGCAAGACGAAGCTGCTCGTGAGTTTATTCAAGATGGGCAACGAAGCGAAGATAGCGGACCTTTTGAGCAACGACTTCAGTGAAAGTCGATGGAAGAATGCCGCTGTCAAGAACGCTTACGTTCTTAAGGCCAAGCGGCGCCACGAGTTGTCGGCGACGTTTTTCCTTCTCGGGGGAAAGGTCCAAGAAGCCATGTCTGTGGTCGAGCACGCAGACCCAACGCTGGTGCTGTCGTTCCTGATTGCTCGCTTGTCAGAGAAGTGGGATCTCGTTGGTAACGGCGACGAGCCGGGTGATAGCTACGGAGGCGGCTACAATGAGCTTTCGTTAACAGGGCTGAGTTCCAACAGACGCACGCTCAGTGCCCTGCGCATGACGATGGACGGGGTGGAATCAGAGGATAGCTGCAAGGGTGTCTGCAAAGAGTTCCTCAAGACCATCGTTTGGAACAAGGCCCAGGTGTGTGGTGACGTGTACATGGCATTCCTCGTCAAGTATCTTCTCGGTGAAACTCTGGCCTCGGTCCAGGCCTTGTTGAGTATCCCCAGTGTTGATGTCACGTGCATGTTTGATGCCGTGTCAAACATTGGCTTCGACAGCGGATTGTACTGGCGCGTATTCGGCCAAAGTCTGCTTGGTGCGTCGGAGATCGTGCGCTATCTCCGACCGACTGTGCCTCGCATGACGTCTGCAATGAAGCTCCAAGTCGTGCACCTGCAAGCGATCGCGCTGGACCGTTTGTTCGCAATGGGCTGCAACGTTGTCGCCCTGTATCAGCAACGAGACTTCGCGGCTCAGTTCAAGCAGTTCTGTAAGGAAAACGTGTCGCAATCGGCTGCCGTGCGCGCAGGCTTCTTGGCTGTTCGAAGTCGCATTTTAGCGGCGGCGATCAGTGGGCAAAGTCGCACACTATCAAGCCGTGCTATGAAGAATATCCACCACTCGTTGATGTCCAAACCCGTGGCGAGTGAAGGCGCTGGAACGAGTCAGGAACTGGTGCTTGAAGCTGCACTGGACATCGAAATCAACAGCCTTGTGACTCGTGGTGGTGCCAACAATATGGAAGATCTGCCGGAGACAAGTGACTCGACAGTGGCGACGATGCTGAAAACGGTAGTGCTCGAAACGCTCCACCAAGCTGGTCAGACACCGTTGGAGGAGTTCGTGTTCTCGCATTGGAACTCCTCCGTGTCATCAGTATCCAAGTCAGCCAGCTATTTGTCCGTGAGTCCACTGCAGCAGTTGCTAGAAAGCGTCGTCGATGGAGTCACCGTGGTTGCTGCCGGTGACTTGGTGACGTCCGCAACAACGCCATTCCACTCGAAGCACGTCGATCAGATATGTGCGGAGCTGTTGGAGATCGCAGACAAGTTACTCTCCTGGTTGGCGTACTTCTTCCGGGCGAAGAGAGCTGCTGGAGGCAACCCTGGTGTGGCAGCCTCACTTGGCAATGCTGACTCGTACATACGCGTTGTTGCTGCAGCAGTATACAGCATCATCTGCGTCTGCTGCCGCTACGTGAAGAGTCCGTGCTGCGTGTATCGTGCGCTTGCCGCCATCTTCCCGCATATGGAGGGGCTACCAAGGAAGGCATTGGACGAGATCCGCGATATCGCATTGGCAGATGTGTGCACCCATTGCACTGCTGCATCCAAGAGAGCACGAGAGGCCACACAAATCACTGGCGTATCTCCGCTCCAGCGAGATCTGCCGGAACTGTACCACATCGTGTTAATGCTGCGCGAGAACCTCACCACCGTGGTGGAGGAAGTGCGCACCAATCGTCTTGAACTCCTCCCTCCAACATCGTTCTTCTCCTATTGCCAGTACTGGACGCTCGTGCTCAGCATTGGAACATCGACGATGCCCGCGCATCTGACGAAGGTTGCTGTGGACGGCGCCAACTCTCACACAGCCGCGACTACGTTAGCAAAGAAGCTCGTGTCCGTGTGGTCTTCGTACGCGGCCAATTTGTCCAAGCACTCGTCTCGCATGCTTCTATGCGAGCTGACTGAGTCTTACTTCAGGCCGTACAACAAGAAGGCGTCATCGACACCAACGGGTTCGACTCCTGGTACTCCGAAAGCTGGAGGAGATGGAGCGAGCTCAGCATCGACAGCAACCGCTTCTCCAAGTGTTGGTGGTGCAGGTAGTGCTCCAGTCGTGTTGTCACCTCGTGGTGGGCGCGAATCGCGGGAATTGCTGCGTTGCACGTGTGATCGATGCCCCTGGCTGCTTCTGCTCAAGATGTTCACTGACAAGGATGAACTTCTACTGCGAATCAGCTCGCAGCTTGAGCTTTGCGGAGAGAAGATCAAAGAAGAGATCAGCTGGGGCCATTTACCCGACTTCCCATCGAGAAAAGCAGCGCTCACTCGCTCGCAGAAGATCCTTCTCAGCGCTGCTGCGGCTGGCAAAGGCCCGGAGCTCACCGATATGCTGGAAAAACGCATCGCGCAGAGCACTCCATTCATCCAACTGGATGCCCACTGCATCTATCGAAGCGAAGTATCCATCAAGAGTTTGTGCTTCAACCGCTCGACTGAGTCAGCTGAGCTTGTGCTTTGCAGCAGCAAAGGCATTTGCCGGACAGCATCAGTTGAGTATTCGGACGGTACCAAGTACCAGTTCAAGGGCATGTTTGCGAACCCTCAGGCATCCTTCGCGTCGGACGCGGCTTCAGCAGCGGCTCGACGGAAGACAGCTGATGCAGCGACGATGCTGTCGCGAGGGGGAACAGACAGTCCTCAGCGAGGAGCTGGCGACGTCTCCGACATGAAAACACCCAGCTTCAAGCCAACTGCCGTCGAGTCCCATCCCTTCCTGCCCCTGTTCGCGTCAGGAAATTCCAAGGGGAAAGTCCATTTGTGGTCGTTCGAGAGCCTCAGTGCGGTCTGTGAATTCCAGACGAACGATGTAGTGGCGGTACGTGCTCTCATTCGGATTCCCTGAGTCGCTGGTATGATCCTGACTAGTGTGTTGTCTTTTCAATGTGCAGACGTACCCCCTCGGCTCCGCAACTTCATCGAGACGGGACATCAAGAAGATCCAATTTGACAATCTGGGTCAACAGGTACGGAAGAAACTGGGTAGTCTCGACGAGAGTTTCACAGGTTGTATGCTTCTGCTCACCACATGTAATCGTTCATCCATTGTAGATGGGAGCGGTCGACAGCCTTGGACGGTTGTACATGTGGAAGTTTGCGAACCTCGACCGGGAGCCGTGCTACCGTGAGCTTGACTGCCACGACAAGGGCGCGAAAGCGTTGCGCTTCATCAATTCCAGCACGATCGTCGCGACGGCCGGAAGCTCGAGCGAGTACGTTGACACTTCCTTTCAACTTGAAGAGTGCTGGCGACTGACGATGGAATGGTGTGGTGTCTTGTCGTGCTTGTAGCAAGCGAAGTGTTTGCATGTGGGATCTTCTCCTGCCCAACTCGAAGGCTCAAGTCGCGGCTCCCGCGTGCCACCCAGCCGGAGCTGCTTCCCTCACGTTCTCTCCGTCGCATCAGCTGCTCATCTCCGGTGGAGAAGGCGGCTCCATCAGTGTTTTCGATGTACGCCAGCGTCGCGTGCTCCACACGATCACAAACGCCCACGAGACGGCCATCACGACGCTGGAGCTGCACCCGAGCGGCCGCTGTGTGCTGTCGGGGTCCGCCAGCGGCGACGTCAAGATCTGGTCGCTGCCGATCTTCCGAGAGCTCGTGGCCGTGAGCAAAGTGCACGCCAAGCCGTCGTTCTTGGGAGATGCGGCGTCCAACATCCTCGGCGACGCGGCCTCCAACATGGCCATCAACGTGGTACGTTGGGGCAGTTTCTTGAGAGTGTTTTTTTAGCATTTGGAGACTGATCTTTTCGTGTCCTACAGACGAGCTCTTCGTGGGGAGTCACGGACGCCTACGCCACCGACGACTACTTCTTCACGAGCGGCACCGATGGCTCCGTCCAGCGCTTCCGCGTGCCGTCACTCAGCAAGTTGATGTGAGGACGGTCTCCGATAGAGGGGGGGTTGTGCGCGCGTCACAGTTGTATACGTTGGTTTTATTTCGAAATACGGTTATATTCCTTCGGGGTTTCGCGCCAATCTAGATTTCGACTGACTGACTCTCAAGCTTTGGTTGTCTCCAAGTTCAAACTTGAAAAATACCGTATTTTTCGTCGTCACCGAATATACGGTATTTTTCGCGATATATTTTTCGTCAACTTGGAACTCAAATTGAATATGGCGACACCAAGTGTCAGCATCCTCTCGTCGCAGGACGCGCTGGACGCTTTCGTGACCATGCAGCTCATCGACAATGGCATGGATACGGTCGCGAAGAAGGTCAACCGCCTGTATGCGAAGCTGCAGCGCTCGCAGGGCGACAGCGAGGCCCAGAAGAAGTACGCCAAGCAGCTTCATCACTACCTCACTCTGGGCTGCCGGCTTCTCGCCAAGCAGCGCGACGACGTGAGCGACTGCATCTCCACGATCGAGAGAGACCTCAAGCGCGGCGTGCTGGAAGGCGCCAAGGGAGGTGGCAACGGAGTCGCCGAGTCGCTGCCGCCCACGCCGTCGACGACCAACGGCAAGACGCCAGCGAACGGCATGCGCCACAGCAGACACGCCGAGCTCTTCTCGGCGAGCGACGACGACATCCTACTGCCAGGACGCCACGTCGCCGCCAAGGTGGCGAGGTCGCACGAGCTGTGGATTCTCGCGCGAGTGGTGAGCTACGACCCCCAGACGCGTGCGTATGAGGTGGAGGACGTGGACTCGGGTGAGGACGAAGAGGAAGCAGTGGCGAAAGAAGCTCCGGAGGGAGGCGAGACGACTACAGCAGCAGCGGCAACAGTAGCGAGTGCCACGCGGAGACACCACATCGTGCCGAGAGACCAGGTGAAGGCGCTGCCGGCCGAGACGCTGCCGGGCGACGCGTGGATCCACTACTCGCTGGGCCAGCGCGTCATGGCCGTGTACCCCAACACCACGAGCTTCTATAGCGCCATCGTGCGCGTGCCCAACCCAAAGGTACGAGAACACACGCTATTGAATTGTTGGCGAGACTTGACCGATGCGACTGTTATGCTGTGACAGGGCGCTCCGTACGTCGTCGTGTGCTTCGACGACGACGCCGACGAGTACGGCAGCCACGCGCCAGACCGCAAGATCCCATTCCGCTTCGTCGTCGCATTATAGCCGTGGTGACTGTCATTTAATCTCAGCTGCGAGACACATAATCGCAATTGTCTATTGTCTGCACATGATCATGCTCTCTGCTCCGGCGTGGGACAGACACATCCCGTGCAGTCCATCTCAATGGACACACATTGCTCGCTGTGCGAATTGAGGTGTCTGTAAAGGGTTATTTCATGGTACTGTTACAGTGAGGAGGGTTCTTTGTGACAGGGTGATGTTGAAAAACATCAGAGTGAGTTGGTGGCACACAGGCCACCGAGAACGACATGCAAGCTGCCATCTCCGACAAGACAGCTACCCACACATCGCCCTAAAAAGTCGTGTTGATGGTCGCGACACGCCGCAGACAACCGCCGCTGTCACGACACAACGACCGACACACCAAGCGAAGCAACGCTTAGTAGTCCTGGCTGGCA
>JAADVL010000237.1:0-39293 GCA_023334995.1 Pythium sukuiense
CTTCACCAAGGCTCTCATTGGCAACCAGGCTGAATGCTGCGACCTGTGCAACAAGATCGATCCGTGCGGAGCGTACACGTGGACCAGATTCCACGGTGGCACCTGCTACCTGAAGCTCAAGAAGACCTCTAGTGTCAAGGCTGATCCACTTGCAGACGGGAGTGCGTATGCAATCTCTGGTGAGGTGTACAAGTGTCGAGCCCTGCAGCAGAACACCGACTTCACGGGTGGGCGGCCTTGAAGGACGTGCCTGCCGCCCGTGCTGAGAGCTGCTGTGCTGAGTGTCGCCAGACCAGCGGGTGCCGTGGCTTTGCGTGGTCGGCGTACAACGGCGGCACGTGCTTCCTCAAGACGGGCTCACTTACGGCTGTGAGCAACCCAGGCGTCATCTCCGCGTTGGTGTAAAGCTCGCTCTTCATCGCTGAAACGACCTAACCAAGATTTGTGGACCTAAACGATCCAAAAACAGTTTTCATCTCGGATAGAAATCCTCATTTCAGTCCACTGTGAAAACAAGCCTTTGCAGCCAGTTGCGCTGTTCTTGCAGGTCTGCAAAGTCGATTCCGTACCTCTGAGAGCTGATAGCACCGACTGTGCCGCCTTTCTCGCTGGGCAACCTATTTGGCTACAGCAGCAAGGAGGAAATGCGTAGCTTCAGGAGTTGGAGAGAACTATTGGTGGGATCCTACGTATGAATACTGTACTCTCAAATCAGCAACTCGGCTCACTGTACAGTATCATACTGCTATGTAGTGCATGCAGTCCCCGTCAGTTTAGAACTGCGGCATCTCGGCTGCCTGGCAGTCCGATTCTTGGTCTCATCATCTTGCAAACGACGCACCGCTTCCTCCACTGCCTTGACGCGTGTGTTTTGCGTGTGCGTGTGCCTTGGAGATTGTTGCGACGGCTCTAGCCCAGTCCGACCTTCGCAAAAGATTTGCAACGCAGCCATCCAATTCGTGAAATTTGTATTTACGATTCCTTACGGCGATAGATCAATCAATTTGTACACAATTCCGGCCTCGCTCCACTTGCCAATCTTCTCTCTGCGTTTCTCACACATAGTTCGTCCTCTCTTTGTCTCTGCCTCGTCACAGACTCAGCGTATTCGGATCTCATCCCAGTTGTCGTTGCTTAGGCGTTACGCTCCTCCTGGCAGCGCGCGCAGTGGCACTGGAACTGGTACTCGCGCAGACACTCCTCACGTTCCTCCACGGTCTGGTCCACATCGATGTACGAGATCGTGAGCTCTTCTCCTTTCTGTAAATACCAACAATCAAACACTCAGCGTCAGCTTTCACCAGTCGACCACGCCTCACAAACGCATGAATCGCCACGTACGCTGATGTCCTGGACCGCGTACACCTGAGCCGCGCCGTCCTTCATGTAGATGACCGTGCAGTTCGGATCGCAGTTGTGGTTCATCGTGCAAACCGTCGAGAACAGAGCTGTGCCCTCCACGCCCACAAAGTCCTCCTCCTCGCCAGCACAGCAGTCGTCGACGTCCTCGCCGTGGTCGTGCTCGTGGCTGTGGTCATGCGCATGGCCGTGATCGTGGCTGTGATCGTGGCCGTGGTCGTGGCTGTGGTGGTGCGCGTGGTCGTGGCCGTCTTCGTCATCGTGGTCGTGGTCGCAGCCAGCGTGCTGGTACTTCTCGGCGTACTTCTCCAGCGCGTTCTTCACCTTGACGAGCACAGGCGGGATCTCTTTCTTCTCCTCCGTCACCGACTCGAGCAGCGCCTCGCTGAGCGTGTGGAACGGGTGGTCGATCTCGAGACTGATGTTGTTCATCTCGAACATGCCCACAGTCATACCAAAGAAGTCGAGGCTCAACACATCGGCACACGAGCCGAAAACGGCTTCGGCCGAGAGCCCGTTGAGCTCGTCGTTCTTCTCCAATCGCTCGAGGTTGTCACGCAGACCTGTCGTGAAGTGGGCCAGCGTTTGGCCGATGAGCTCCTTAAAGATACCGCGCTGCTCTTCGAGCGTCTGGCCTTCCTCCAAGTCCTCCTCCGACACGACAACGTCCCACCACGGCAGCTTGCAGAACATATCGACTGGCAGGCGCGCGTGCGTGAGGTCGTGGGTCGAGATGAAACGCGAGAGGATGCGCGCGATGACCTTGGCGGCCAGCTGGAAGATCTCGTTGGTCACGAGCGTGTGGTTGATAAAGTGGCCCATGGGCGTCGAGTTGTCGTCGGCGTGGGTGCACAGAATCGCGTGCTGCTCCTCGTACGCCGCCTTCTTACACGCCTCCGAGCAGTACAGCACACCGCACTCACACTGGACTTTGTTCTTGGCGAGGCGGTAGACGCTGAAGTAGCTCTCTTCGTCGGTCTTGCCGCCCTGCTTCTGGAGCAGATCGATCGTGGCCACGAAGTCCTCGAACTTGGCCACGTCGTTCTCGCCTTCATTCGCGGCTTCGACACGCTCCCACGAGTCGTTGCTGTTGATCAGCGACACGAAGCAGTGCTCGCAGCAGTCGGCAAAGTCCTTGTTGTCCTCGTGCTGCATGGCCACGAATGGACGCTCGCTCCAGATCAACTCGCCGGCCTTGAACGGGCGGTCGGCGTAGATCGCCTTGCCCTTGTCATCGCCAGCGAAGCCGCACACGATCGGCGCGGCGTGGAGCTGCTGCTGGATCAGCTCGTCAAAGTACTGCTGCACGGCGGACTCATTTGGCTGGGGCATAGTGCTGTTGTTGTTTGTTTGTCGACCGGAGCGTGGAAAGATCGAGAGTGGATCGGACGGTGGGTGGGTGTTCGACAGATCTGGCGGGACTTCTTTGGAAGGCGCGAAGGAAGTGAAGTGACTGCCGTCCAACGCGCGTGGCTTGGGTGTCTGGCTGTCGCGTCTAGCGGAGCACGCACGGGGGAGGAGGAGGAAGATGCGCCGTCGACACGACCGTTCAAATTGGTGGGCCGGCACACGAATTGGCCGATTTGCGTCAGGCCGACTGCCATTGGACAGATTCCGAACCTACAAACGGCATTGGGAGTGATGGTCCTACTGAAACACGACGAGCTCCGATAAAATGGTTGGCTCTCGAGGGCCCGAATGTAGCCATTTCAGCCAATCACAATGGCTACAGCTACCAAAAACGGCGCTCTATTTTGGTTTGTAACGTAATTCAGTAGATTAGTTGGATCTTTCAAACGGATCTCGAAAGGTCAGATGCACGACCCGACGCACGTGGCAATGCGGGAATCGTCACGATGACGAGACGGACGCGAATGAAAACTCGGGGATCGAGAGGAAGATGGAGAGTGGAGACTGTCGTGGCGGCAGTGCTGTGTAGTATACTACCGCTTGTCGAAGCCGCGGCTTCGAACGGAGACGTAGACCTCGCCAACTGCGCTCTGTGCCAGGGACTCCAGTACTGCACGACCATGAACGGCAAGCTGCTCTACGATCCTGTGATCGGCTACACGCGGTAAGAGTGAGTGAGTGCTAAAGCGATTTGGTTTGAGATTGGACTGAATCGTCTCGATTGATCGCAGAGAGAAGACGTCGCAGCTTGACAAGCAGGGCGTGTGCGAGGACATGGATGCCAAGACATTTGAGCTGAGCAAGTTCGGAGATCAGTACCAGTTCAAGGACACACCACTATGTCGCAAGCTCGTCTGGAACTACCAGTGCCTCACGCTCGTGGCCGCAACCTTCAAGCGTGTGATCATCGGAGTCGCTGTGTCCTGTGATCGGGCGGCCTCTAGTTCCGTTGGAAAACCACTCCCGCCGTGCCGCTCGCTGTGTGTTGAGGTCGCCGACAAGTGCGTGTACTCGCACTTTTACCGCGACTACTTGGAGAATGTGTGCGGCAACATCCCGTGTGTCAGTGAAGTGCAGGAGGCCAACTCGAACGGCACGCTCAAGCAGTCGGCGTGTATCAAGGCGCCGTGGGAAAGTGTACCGAACACGAGCTTCTCGCGCTGCTCCATCCGAGAATACGTCCCACCAAAGGCTCATGCGGTTCACTATTTCGTTCACACTCTCGTGATTGGTCTCAGCTTCATGAGCGTGATTCTTTTATTCGAATAGTGATTAAATCGAAGAAAATGAGGAGCCTGAGTGCTTCAGCTCAGAGCATAGCGTTGTACCCCTTACGGCGCTCACGCTGCACAATCGCAAGTGTGCTCGCACCGATGGCAAAGCCAAAGAGGATCCATCCGACGATCGCCAAGGCCCCGGCCCCTGAGGAGGTGTGGCCGTTCGTCGTTGTCACCGCAGCTGAGACAGGGGCCGCAATGCCCTTCAGTTGCTTCTTCATCGACTCGCGTGGCGCGAAAGAGTCGCCAGGCCACGTCGCAAACTCACTGACCTGGAGCCACCATGCTGGATATCCTGGCGACTGAACGTCAGTTGGTGCCTCACCCGTCGTGACGTATCCGTTGCTGTACTTCGCCACGAGCGTCCACGCCAACGACCACCAGTGTTCCACAACCTTCTCGGCCCAGGCATTACTCTGGTCCTGGATGTACTGGTCCACAGTCGACGCATTTGAAGCCCCCGCAACCAAGAAAAGAGCGTGCTGCTCCCACTGGGCTCGCTGGAGCAAGCCTTCCTTCTGCAACACCCCGATCTGGCCTCGCACGTCCTGGTTAATTGCGTTGAACCGCAAGAGACTCCAGTTGTTGACCAGGTTGAACGCCCACCACGCTGACTTCAGCGTGAACTCGCTCTGCTTGCCCTCCAGATACGAAGCTGGTAGCTCTTCCTGGCGACACGAGAATGGCACGTACACACTGCCATGGGGTGCGTCCTGTGCGTACCACACCACACAGCCAACGGCGTCAGGGAGGAACCCTCGGGCTTGCAAAACGAAGCTGTACAGCGTGCGGTGCATGGATATCGGTCGCTCCCAGCCGCCTCGCACGCCTTGTGGGTTACCACCGAAGCGTACAGGCGCGCCAAACGGACCAGCAGCGATGCCTCTCGTCATGTCGTACTTCGTGCCTTCGTAGTGGTCGCGTAACAGCTCCATAATCGTGTTCACATCGACAGGTGCGTCAGGTTTCACGGAAAACGGATACGTTGCGTACTGCGAGAAGCTGCCGAGACGAGCGTCCAGCTTCAGCGACGGCGCGAGTACGTCGAAGATACGCCAGATACGACGGCCTGTGTAAAGAGGGCCAATCGCGTCTTTGTCGGCATAGCCATACGCTGCCGTGAAGTCAAACGGCACGCCCCACGCAGGGTCCCACCATCCCATTTCCTTGGCGAACGAGTGGACGTTCGAGGACGCGAGGAACCTGTCGCGCTGGTCGAGATCCATCTCCCGGATCGAAAAGCCGTTGGCCAGAGCCGTCACGTGGTCGTCCGGCACACGCTGCGCCGCCCAGACAGCACTCGTGTTGTGATTGCCCGTCATGACATGGAAGACCCAGACTTCTCCTTGTTTATCTGCGATACTCAGGGCCTCTGCTGAGTCGCCGTAGTCGGGAGCCTTCGGGTCACCACTGTCTTCACTGTAGAAGCCGTACTCCACAGCCAAATCCCCCATGGTCTGCACGGCGCAGCGCGCTGTCTCGCACCGTTCCAATGCGACTTTCGTCAGCTCTGCGATGCTGAAGATGTTCTTGCCATGGGCACCAGCGTCGGTGGGCCAGCCCACGGTCTTGGCGCCGCACGTACTCTCGCCGATGCTGAGCTGCATTTCGTTCATCATGCCGTAGTCTTGGTCCCAGTACGCGTACGTGTGTGGGACTTGCGGGATGAGACCCAGCGGTGTCATGACTCGCTCGCTGGCGCTGCGTGGCTCATAGTGCCTGCCGCGGTCTCGCGACACGAGTCGTGGGAAACCGCCGTTGAAGTTGTACACCGCACGCTTCGAGCCAGCGGCGTGGTCTTGAGCGGGCACTCGCACAAGGCGGACGTCGCCCGCAGCACCACCGGCGTCATCCGTATGAGCCACGAGCGTGGATCCATCCACAGTAGCGTTGCGGCCCACAGCGATGACAGTGCAGGCGTCAGTCTTCGAGAGACGCTGCAAGAACACGGCCAGTGTGGCTAGTGTGACGACGGACAGCGAGCGAAGGAGCTTCATGGGGACGAGGAGCTCAGCGCGGTGGAGAGGCAAATGGCCGACTGAGCGAGTTCTTGGTGAGTGCGCGTTGCCGCTTAAAAAGGGGAAACGCGACGGGGTCCTTTCCTTTCCTCTTGTGGAGGGTTCTATTCTTCGGTCGCACTTTCTCGGCCAAATACGTCACCGTAGGACAAAATAAAGTCACAAAATACTGACATTGAGGTCATTAAAACGCGGGTAATGGTCACTTTAACGAGGGAGAATACACTATAGCGAGGGGATGGCAGATCCCGATCTTGAAAGGTCGCGAAACGGGCGATCGTGATGCCATGGGACGCTGGTGGCGGTTGAGTCGCTGTCACAGATTAGAGGATGTGCTGCACATCCTCTAATCGCATCATGTGCATGAAGACGCAGCGAAATGCGTGAGCTATATTGGCTACTGGCTGCAAGCGTGAAGCGGTGCGTGGATCCGCCACGTCAGAGGGTTCTTTTCTTAATTTGGAATGCAGAGTTTAGTAGAGAGCTGCGAGTTTAGTAGAGGGCTGCGATGGATTCGATGACCTTGGACGAGAGCTCGTCGTGGGATGGCAACTGGCCTTCGAACTGGAGTCTGTGGCGAATGTCGTCAGCTGCATTGCCACTGGATGCCGATGATACAGAGGCACGCGGGAGATAATGAGTGGCAGCTTCAATCACAAGAGCGATACGCTTCCAGACGAACCGGAGACCTCGTGCGGCTCCATTCGGCACCGCGGTGTGCAGTGGATCCTCATCACTGCTCGTCGTGGATCTCGAAGCAGTCTTTGCGATCGCGTATGATACTCGAAGTCGACACTGAGCGTCCTCGGCGGTTGTGGATTTGTCCACGACAACAAGCGCTTCGATGGAAAACTTGTCGCCGTCAGGTAGCTCCTTGGCGAAGATCTTCATACCAAACTCGAGTCGTTCGTCGTCTCCACCGCGCTTCAGGGCGTAGTACTGGTAGTTTTCGATGTGAGCAACATCGAGGCCTGGGACGCCGCTCACGGGCATGCTGAAAAGCTCCTTTCGCACGTACGAGATGAGATTCTGGTCGCCTTCGACTGGGAAACGAGCCACACGCCACGCTCCGATGTCCACGTCCATAGTTCCGCTATTCTTGTGAATCGTGTGGAAGAACGAGCACTCATCACTCAAAAGCGAGTCGAACACGACCGACGGAGTCACTCCTTGTCCCTTGATAGGCTCTTCCACAACGCACTCGAAATCCTGATGACGGCATTCAAAGAACCCACCAACACGCGGTCCACTCGCGACTACTCCTTGAGCTTGGGACTGCGGAGGAGTGGAGAGAGCCGCTGGTGTCCACGGCATTTGGATGATGAGTGATGAACGAGTGCGGCCTTGCGTCGAGTCGCTGGACGACATCGTCCTACCGCGCACAGCATTCACCATGCCGTTGATCACTTCGATAGCAAGCGTCTGCGGCGGGAACATTTCACGTGGTCTGCGCGGTGCGAGCGTCTCCGATGGCGCTGATCCGGTGAGTGACGCACGACCTCCTTCAGCAGACGAAGGTGGCAGGCCAGCAGACGGAGGTGAGGGCCCACGTGTCTGCCGATACTCGTTGACGAGCTTCAGCAGGAGATCGCACGTCGCCTTGACGCCTTCCACAACGCCTCGTTCGATCTGCGGGGAGAACATGGTCTTGCGAGTGAAGTGCACACCGGTGCGACACTTGAACTGGAGCACAGGCGTCAATGGCGTGAGTGCGTAGATGCCAGTGCCGTCACGGTCGTGTGTGTCTTGGAACTCGATCAAGGTCTCAATCGAGAAGCCGTTGCTGTTGGGGATACTCAGAGTGTACATCTTCGACCGGAATACGGCCTTCTGCATCGTCTTCTCGTTCACGGAGCACGAGTGGTACTGGTCAATAGCGATGGACGCCGCCAACGATGGCAAATTGTCTCCATTCTCGGGCGATGTCGGCGCTGGTGGGCGGTAGCTGAGCTTGCGAACGTATCCAAAGTGCGGGTGCAAGTGCCACTCACTCATGCGCTGGTCAATCGGCGTCGTAGCGTTGTTGGAGCCAATACTCGAGTTTCGTGGCGGCGCAGGCGCTTGACTCGTCTTCTGGTGGCACATACGACGAGCATCTTGGTCGATGAAGAATTCGAGGAAATCCCGCACTGTCATGCGGGAGATTGTCGTAGACACGACCTCGATCATCTGTCTGTCCTGGAGCTCGAAGAAGCGCTTGCTGGTGACATCCTCGATCCACGGCAGCACGACGCGGGCTCGCTCGGCACTGGCCAGCACAGGCGTCTGAAAACTGTCGCCGAACGGGTCAGTCGATGAACGCCGTTTTGAAAGCGTGGACGACGGAGGCAGTTCAATCGGACCGGTACCCACCAGCGATCCACGATCGGTCAGAGAGCTGCGACGCTGAGAAAGATACTCAAACGCTGACAGGTCCGACGCGTACACCAGTGCGAGTGCGTTGGTGAAGTTCTTGGTGAGGTACGTGTCCGTAGGGTTCGACGGCGTGCGGCGGTGGCGTCCGAGCCACATGCCCTTTCCGAAGCGGGCTGAACACAGCACCAAGTAAATGGTCTTCGGCTGGGCTTTGCCTCCGTCACTTCCATCGTTGTCCGGTCGCTCGAGGACCCGGAATGACTCCCACGAGTGCATTTTCTTGGCGTTGACCACGACCTTGCCGATCAAATTCTGGCCAATGTAGAGCTGGTGGATCGTCGAGTGGAAGCCCCAGTGGTGCGTCTTGCCCTTCACGACATGGAACAAGCACGACGCGTCCGGAGAGCTCGTGAACACGAGCTTGTGCTGCTCGTTCACACGCAGGAAGTTGCCCGTGTTCGGGTCCATGAAGTAGATCGGCGCGTCCAAATTCGACGGGAAAATGTGGTCCTTGAGCTGGGACCGCACTTGGTCGTACAGCGACTTGCCATTGCCGTTGCTGCTACTCCCAGGGCCGTTGATAGCGCCTGACAACACCGTCGTATCCGATGCCACACCCGGTGGGAACCGCGAGAGCGACAGGTTGCGTGTGTTCTTGGTCGGCCAGCGGTCGGTCATGGACCGGAAGAGTTCATTGCGAGCCGCGGCCAATGCGTCCATAGAGCTGCTCTGCGCCTCGTTGGTTAACTCCCCATTGCGCAGCACGTACCAGTGGAAAAGCCGCTTGAAGGTCGCGAGGAAGCGCTTGTCCTGGAGACACGCGAGAGCCGACAGAGTCGGGAGGAGCATGAAGAACGCGAGCTTGGTGAGCGGCAGATCGCTCAGTGGTGTGAAGCGCCAGACCAGAGCGATCACGCATGCGCTGGTGAGCAGCGATGGAAGCGCCGTCGCGTCCAGCGGGTCTTCCAGCCGCGCCTCGGCCTTCTCCATTCTCCCTGAGCTCTTGAACTGAAGAGCTCAATTGCGTCACACCATCATCACGCAGGCGCGTCATAGTCTCTTCTATTGGCTAATACTGGTTTTGTATTATTAGCCAATCAACGGAGTGTATATCTTCTTGTTCCTTCTATTCCGGTGGGGTACGGTACCATCTATCTCAGACTGAACTTTCGCGCCAGTGACAGTGGCACTGTCACTCCAGTGAAGTAGCTTCTCGAACGACAGGGCGTGTCATCAGTGTGCGGCATCAGCTCACCAAGGAAGGACCAGATCCAAGAAGGCTACCTTGACTCCCCCCTCGCTCCCTCCCTCACACAGTACATAGCTTCCTCCTGCAACCATGGAGCTCACCATCCAGGTCGTGAGCGGCTCGTCCGAGCGGCTCAATGTGCTGGTCTCAGGTGGTCCGTCGGTCTCAGTGCTCGCACTGAAGCAGCTCATCGAGCAGCAGAACGCCACGCGCTTCCCCGTCGCGGCGCAGCGGCTCATCTTCCAGGGCCAGATCTTGCAGGATGACAAGCTCCTGAGTGACTACAACATCTCACCGGGTATGGCGCTGCATCTGACGCTTGCACCGGGCGTCGCGGCGACGATCGCGGCGGCGGCGGCTGCGGCACCGCAGGGGCCTTCCACTGTCAGGGCGGCGTTTGCGTCCATGCCACCGTCGACGCGTGCGCCATCGCCAGCGACGCTGTTGCGCCAGTATCTACAGCAGATGCAGGCGGAGACGGGCTACGAGACGGCTATCCAGACCATGCAGAAGATCTGCGAAAACATTGTCGGCCACCCGACGGAGGAAAAGTACCGCAAGCTGCGTGTGGGCAATGCGGCTCTCAAGGCACGTCTGTTCGACCGCTCGCGTGGTATGGACTGCCTCAAGCTGCTGGGCTTCCAAGAAGGCATTGAAGAGGTACGTCGAAGCGGAAGATCTGCAGTGTTGTGATGGAGATGGCTGATGAATGGGTCTTTTGACTGGGATACGCAGGGCCACCTCGTGCTAGTACCGAACGCGGAACGCTGGGAGACGCTGACGACGTTGAAGCGCGTCGTGGACGAGTTTGCCAGCACGCCGGTACCATCGGCGATGTTTGGCAATGCTGGTACGAGTGCCACCGGTGGATTTCCAGGCACCCAGGGCGGCAACGCGAACCTGGGCAGCATGGCGGCGATGCTCCAGAATCCGATGATGGCGCAAATGATCTCGAACCACCCGATGATGCAGCAAATGGCCCAGTCCAACCCAATGATCGCACAGGCGCTGCAGAACCCAGGACTACTTCAGCAAATGCTGGGCTCCGTACAGTCCAATCCCTTGATGATGCAGCAGATCAACCAGATGATGAGCGACCCGAGCGCCATGCAAGCCATGCTCGGTGGTGGCGGCCTGCCCAGTGGCTTCCCGTCCTTCGGAGGAGCACCGTCAGCACCAGCAGCTCCAGCGGCCAACCCATTCGCGTCTGCCAGCAACCCATTCGCTGCATTTACCGCCCCATCTCCATCACCAGCTCCAGTAGCTCCAGTCCCTGCTGCTGCTGCTGCTACCACCCTTGCTTCAGCACCAACACATGCACCGACCTCTTCAACACCGGCCCAGGCAGCTTCCGCAACGGAGACCTACGAGACGTACGACGAGGACGAGATCGCGCAGGCCATCGCGCGGTCCTTAGAAGAGCACTAGACGTGGCAAGATGCCATTGAAAACCTCCTCAATACTATAAGAGCTTACACGCCTGAAGGCATAGTGTCTTCTCACTATGGAGTGACGGATGCATTCCATTTTAGGACCTTTTCGGTTCTGATGCCAACTAACCCAGCCTTGCCAGATGCTATGCGACCATTACAGGGTACACAACATCAACCCATGCTTCTCTTCTTTAATGGGTAATTCGTACTGGTCGTAGAGAATTCCATTTACAATCTTTTGATTGGCTGAAAATCATCCTTGTCGTGGCTACCACCCAATCGCAGCGCTCGGCGTCATTTATACAGCAATCGCGTGGCTGGCGCGTGAAGAGCTATTGACCAACACGGGCCTGAAAGCAGCCAGGACGGAAGCCCTCTTCCTCCATCTCTACGCTGCTGGGAGCTTCTCGCGTCTGCAGCCACCTCCACCTCCCCCGCGCGCGTCCCGTCCGTCCACGAGGCCATGATGGTCAGCGATCCGAGCCGCAATTTGCAGTCACAGACGAGCTCTGTGGCGGCCTCCTCCACCAGCAGCATTTCCATCTCCACGACGGCCTCGACAGCTTCCTCGGCCGCCATGGACGCCGGACTAGGCATGAACGGCGGCGCGATCGCATTCCCAGCGTCTCTAGCCAACGCCGGCGACGTGGTGATGAGCGACGCGTCGTCGTTCTCGTCGCTGCCCTTCGAAGAGCAGCTCATGAGCATGCCCGCCGATCTCGCGCAGCAGGCCGACCCGGCGGCAGCGGCAGCAGCAGCCGCTGCGATCGGCGCGTCGTTCTTTATCGACACGGCTGCGATTGCGCAGCAGATCGCCATGACCGTCAGCGACGAAAAGAAACTCTCGGATGTGAGTGGGCCGTACTTTCCCGACAATGCCGCCTTTCTCAAGGCAGGTGGCCATTGCGGTTGTGTGTGGCTGACTGAAATAACTGACCAAAATGCGGTTGATGATAATGCAGAATATTCTGGACTTGATCCCGCCGCCGCAGCCGATTGTGTCGTCGATTCCGGACGCCTCGAGTGCGATTGCGACTGCTACGACGACCACGGCGACGTCCGGATCGCTGACTATGCCGCTGGGCCCGCCGCCTGGACTCATGGACATGCGTGCGCTGTCTCCGCCAATGTCGCTGCTGCCGGATTTCTCCAGTGCGATGCCCACGATGACGCTAGACGCCGCTGCCGCTGCGTTGTCGTCGACCCAGGCCACGACCACGACAATCACGACGACTGTTGCCCCACCAGCTCCAGCGACGATCGCCGCTCCGACGACCACGGCGGCGTCAACTGCGACTGCCGCGGCCGTGGCTGCCGCTGCTGCCGCTGCGACGCTTTCTGCGGCACCGACGGCTGAGGAACGACGAAAGGCGTCTGCGTATGCTGCTGCCTCGTTGCTGAAAAAGGTACGAGGCTGTCGATACTAGAGTGAGCGGTGTTTTTCACAGGAGAAGGCTCATTTTTGTGGGGTTTTATTGTGCGTGTGAAGCGAAAAAGCGCAGAGGCGTTTGCATCGGACGCCGCGGTCGTGAGCGCGTCAACGGCGATGCCTACGAGCAGCTACATGACGTCGACGAGTGCGGTGGCATCGGCCATCTCGAATGTGTCTTCCCAATCGGCCATCACGCCGACGACGTCAACGACGCCCACGTCGGCAGCCTCTGCTCCATCGGTGTCTGCCGCTACTGCTGCTACACTGCAGAGCTTGGCGCGTGAGAAGGTGATGAAAGAGCCACAGTCTGGAGACCTGTACGAGTGCGTGATCACGAAGAGAAATGGTGGGCTGGGTCTCACGCTGGCGTGTGTGGACGACCACGTCCAGATTACTGGTCTCGCGCCCGACACTCCAGCCGCGAACAGCGGTATCTGCGTCGGCGATACGTTGGTTGCGGTCTCGGGATTGCCCGTGCGTGGTCTGCAGTTTTCTACAGTGATTGGCCGCCTCAAGTCGTCCTCCCGGAACTCGGTCGTGCTCAAGCTGCGCAGAAATCCATGTACGTCTCCATGGAGACACCGGCTTCAACTCTGACCTGACGACACTCTTCTTGTCTTTAGTTCGCCATAACGCCAACGGAAACGGACTTCCTTACCGCACGAACAACGGAATTGGCGCCGGCCTCAAGCGACCGGCTCGTCCACTCACGAAGACAGCCGAGAACAACAGTGCGAACGTGCTCTCGAACAGCAAGTCAATGGCGCTGGAGACGCGGTTAGCCGGCCCATCCGCTGTCACCTCGACGACTTCGGCGCCGGGCAACGGCCTTGATTCGCACGCGTCGAGTTCGAATGGCAGCAGCGCGTTCCACATCAAAACCGAGCCCGTGCCGAACTCGTACTTCCCAACAGATGCATGCGTGCTCACGTCGATGGGATCTTCAGCTACGACTGCTATGCCTGCGTGGCGTGTCGCTGAGGAAGACCGCGATCGGTATTACGCCGAGTCGCAACGATTGCGTCAAGAGCTGGCCCACGCTGTGACGTGGCGGAGACGAGAACGGAATACGAATGAGGCACTGCACCAGCAGTTCCAAGAGATCGCCCACAAGTTCGAGAGCGAGATGCAGACGATCTTCCAGATCGGAGCGGCGACTTCGTCCGCGGCAGCAGCTGTGGCTGCCGCAGCCAATGGCGGAACTGCCACGAGTGCTGTGGACAGCTCGTCGGTGGCGAAGTCGCATCACGAAGACTTGGTGGCTCTGCGTCAGAAGCTGTTGGAGGTGAACCACGCGCTGGCTCGTCAGCAGACAGAGATCCTCGAGCTGAAAGAGCGCGACGCACGCCACGCCTTCCACGAGATGCGACGAATCAAGGCCGAGACAGTGCGGGAGATCCAGAAGCGCATGCAGGAGCTCGTGATGACGAGCGCCGCGCAGCTCAAGTCGCCAGGCGAGCCGCTGACAAAAGCCTGTGAGGAGCGTATCGACGGCGTGCGTCCGAGTGTATTCGAGCACCTTTTCCAGCAGCAATCGACGGCCAGTGTGGCGTCCAAACTGCTAGCGTCGCGTCATCACCACCATCACCACCACCATCACCGATCCGCTTCGCTAGCGTCGTCGGGCTCGTCGGGTCTGATGGGCATCAAGGAGGAGAAGACGGCGAGCATCGACCTGGATCTCGACATGGCCCAGGCTGCTCAGGTACGGCTGGACTGGATACGCCCACTATCTAATTGTTACTGTGGTGGTCACTGACGGGTGTTCTATTGTGTTTTACTGTAGGTTCTTACGTGGAATCTGCGCGAGCACTTGCCAGCGCGTTCACTTGAGGTGCAAGTCGTGGGCGGCTTGAAAGTCGAGTACGTGACGCACGAAGAAGCGCTCACACTGCGTTACACTCTCCAACTCGTCGAGGAAAAGCCGTGAATCCACTCTGCTGGTCTCTCCTCTCTCTCAGTCTGTCCGTCGTCCGCAAACCAAAACAATGCCAGCACACCACCCAAACCCCCAACCCGCACTACGCCATGCTAGGAAAACGCTAGAACCCGACCCACACACGATAACAACCCTCATCGAAGGAGAAAAAAATGAAAAGCACGCAGCACTCTGATGCAGCGCACCCACACGCGAGCATTGATGTTTTTGTATGGGGTTGACGCCTTTGTTCAGGGCGATACTCAAGTGGATGGAGTCCTCAGAGCTGAGCGCCCTCACGAGTCATGGTAGACACGGCACGATGTGGAACGGGCGAATCCGTTGCAACAGGGAGTTTCAGAGTGTCTGTCCTACAATACCTGGCGATGCTGCATTGCACGAAGCTCACAATATTTTCCAAGTGTAGTAGACAGTAGACGTTGCCACTATCAACTTGATAGTACCAAGCCTCATCACTGGATAGATGGCAGCCGTTGCCCCGTAAGACAGGGCTGGTTGCGGGCAAAGCCATTTGCACGGCAAAGTTACGGGACGAGACACATGCATCGTATACGACAGTGTCAGGCATGAGACCAACCATGACATGCACGTCGACGATTTGGACCATTTCCTGGGGCTCTCAGTGTTTACTGCGAAGTCTGGCACCAACCCTGATATAATATAACAGTGTTGGTGGTGGACTTGATATAACTTCTACCTGATGTATTCGAGAAGTGCGTGGTACATGTCGTTGCGAACTGGGAAACGCGACGACTGTGGCAACCTCCGTCACTCAGTCAGTCACGGACTCAAGTCCGATCTTTTGGAGCTGACCCTCTCCCATATGAGTGCCTACTGCAAGTGACTGACCATCAACAGTTTACAGTACAACCGCGCTGCACTTTCCACATTGGATCGTGATATATTCACTCGCAACCCTCTTGCAATGGCTGCCAAGGCATGCAAGTTGCAAAGTTGCTCTCACATTGCCCATGCTGTGGCTTCTTTGGTTTCAACCCAAGGACTGCTCCCTCAGGAGCCAGGCAGGGCCCAACGACACAGCTTCCTCCCCTGCAGAGGACTACCAGTCCACAATTTTCCTGGTGGAACGCACCCAGTCTTCCAATCCAAGCGACTACCGTCCCCCGCCACGATGCAAGTCTTCACTACGACCGCCGTCCTCGTCTTTCTCGGCATCGCCACTGCCTCCGCCCAAGATTCCGTCCAAGATCTGTCGCCGCAAGCGCTCTCGGACCTCGAGACCGAGTTGGCCGCGTGGAAGAGCAGCAGTGCCGGAGCGAGTGCCAAGAAGAATGGCTTCACGCCTGCTTCGTCGTCCTCTGGGATGTCCATCATGGGCGTCGATGCGCCATCGAGTGACGAGCTTCAGCGTCTGCTGAACGCCAAGCGCGAGATCGAACGCATGCAGCGTATACAGCCTCAAGCCACGTTCTCCTTGCAGACTCCATTTGCCCTCATGACTCCGAAGGAGTTCTCTGCGTACTTGGGTCGCGGTCTGTTGCCCAAGCGTGAGGTCGCTGCGACTGCAACACCAGCGGTGAACCGCACGCTCCACGAAGAGAATGAGAAGCGTGTCCTCGCCACCGTGCCCGCTTCGGTCGACTGGCAACAGTATGGCTGTGTGACGGCCGTCAAGGACCAAGGCCAATGCAACACGTGTGCCGCCTTTGCGTCCACCGGGGCTGTGGAGAGTGCGATGTGTGTGAAGTCGGGAGCCGCCAAGACCCTGGTCCAGCTCTCGGAGCAGGACCAGATCAGCTGCGGCGCCTACGGGGGTAACTGTCTCGAAGGCCACTGGGTGCAGCAGAATCTGGACTGGGTCCAGCGCCTCAACGGCGGCTCCTTGTGCATGGCCAAGGACTTTGCAAACACCGCTGCGACGTCGACGACGTGTGGACGCTACAACTCTGAAAGCATCACTTGTAACAAGCCCAACACCAACATCGTCGCGTACGACGGTGCGTTCCAGGTGCCCTACAACACGGCGACGTTCATGGAGAAGGTCGCGTCGCAGCCTCTGGCCGTCGAGATCAACGCCAACTTGCTCCAGTACTACAAGTCGGGTGTGCTTATGGGCGACGCGACCAACTGTGGGGCTGCGACGAACCACGCCGTGTTGCTCACGGGCTACGGAGAGGCTAACGGTGTCAAGTACTGGCGTGCGAAGAACTCGTGGGGCCCGGCGTGGGGAGAGCAAGGCTACTTCCGCATTGAGCAAGGCTACAAGGGCCACCCCATGGGAGCGTGCCAAATTGAGTACTCGTACCACCACCCGATCGTTGCATCGGACGCTCCGTTCATTTCGTCACGTCGTGCGTCGGCGTGGAAGCAGAACGTGCAGCAGACTGGCTCCGTCATTGCCTACACGCGCTCGTTGGACGCGTACGACTGCAGCGAAAAGTGCCGTGTCAAGGAAGCGTGCAAGACCTTCACGTACGACATTGACAATGGCATGTGCCAGCAGTTCTCTGCTGTCACGGCCGAGTCGCCACGCACTAAGTTCCAGTCTGGCCGCATCCTCACTCGCACGCAGACCGACGCCCAGTGCCTCGTGCCTGAGTGGCACTTCGACTTCCCTGGCAACGACATTCGTACGACGCAGACCTCGACCCACACGGACTGCTGTGATATGTGCAACAAGGTCGACAACTGCAACGCTTACGTCTGGACCAAGTTCCACGGCGGGTCGTGCTACTTGAAGAGCAAGAAGAGCCGCAGCGAGTGGAAGGGAGCCAACAGCGACGGATCCGCGTACTTCATCCCAGCCGAAGTGTACAAGTGCCAGCCTCTGATCCAGAACACGGACCTCACGGGTACGGATATCGGCAACGCACCTGCGTCGCGTGGCGAGAGTTGCTGTGCCGAGTGTCGCCTCAAGGACGGATGCACGGGCTTTACGTGGACGAACTACAACGGCGGCACGTGTTGGCTGAAGTCGGGAACGCTCTCGCAGGTCGGTAGCAGTGGAGCCGCGTCCGGATTCGTGTAAGGAAGGAGAGTCAGAGGCACTCCTCCCGGAGGCTTGAGGGGTCTCAGCTACCCAGCATACTAGTACCGGTACTAGTATTGCCAATGGTTCAGCCAAACTTTAGGATACTTCCTTGGTAAGAAAATCTTCAATTGATCGAACCAATCCTAGTTTGTAAAGACCAGCTTTGTATGCAGGGTGTGAGTTTGAAAACGAATGCGAATGCCTTGATCTCTTAGACCGAGGCGGAGACTGACGCTGGCAGCGGCGTGACCGTGCCTCCTGCAAGCCGCTCGAGCTTGTCGCTGACCTGGAGCAGAGTGTCGGGCTGGTGGATCTCGCCCACGTTTTCCATAGTCTCCACGAACCAGTGGAACAGCTCACTCGCGGCCTCGTGCTCGAGCTTGACCATCATCGAGTAGTTGAAACTCGAGACGCCCGCGAGGAAAACCATGCACGCTGACGAGAGCGACGGCAGCGAGTTGTACACATGGAAGGTCTCGACATGAAGTGTCGTGGGCGTGCCAGCCTTGGTCAACGAGACTTCGTGTGGGTGTGTGTACAGCGTCGTGCTGCTGAGCGTTGCGTCGCTGAGGACGCAGTTCTTAACCTCCAGGCTGCCACTCTCTTGCTCGATGGCTTCAGCATTGAGAGTCTCGTGGACGTACACCGACTGGATCTTGAGCTCGTGGCCGTCACGAGTCTCCCGCCACTCGCGGTCGCTCTTACGAGCGAGATCCCAAAAGCCCTCGTGGATCGTAGCGCCTTCACTTCCCGTGAAGACCAAGTTGCCAGCAGTCGTGTAGAGACCCACAGCATCCGAACCAAGACTGGCAGTGAAGCGATCACGCATGTCCAGGCTCACGTCCGTCTTGAGCGTGATCCTTTCCGTCTCCGGAACATCGCGAAGGCTACCACGGTGCTTGGCGAGTCCAAACGCGAGGATCGTAGCCGCCGTCATAGCACCTTGTAGACTCACACCTTCTTCCTCACACTTCTGAATCGCCCGCTGCATGTTCGCGGCAGTGCCCTGTGCGAACAGCGCCTGACTCGGGTTTGCTGGAGTAGGTGGCTTGCCCTGGTAGTCTTGCTGTGTGGTGGCGTCGACTGGGAGTGCCGGTACAAACCCTGCGTGGTCGAAGTGGAATAGCGGCTCGATGACCCACTTGGACACGGCCTCGTGGAACACTCCCATCCACGAACTCGTCGCCATGCTGTGCATGCACTCGTACAGCGACGGTGTCAGCGACTTTTCTGGCTCGCCAGTGAAAGAGGTAGACGCCGAGGCCTTAGCGGCGTTTTGGAGCAACGTGTTGAGAATGATAGCACCGGAGTGGGCGTCAGCCATGAAGTGGTCAGCCAGCAGCACGATGCGAGCAAAGCGCTGCGTGGTCTTGTCGGCGAAGACGCGGATCGCGAACGGCCACTGCTGCTCACGGTCCACGGGCTTCTCACACTCGCTCTGGACGAACTGCTGCCACTGAGTCGACTTCTCGTCGTAATTTTCGTGCCATGACAGTGAAAACAGCGCCTCGTTGAGCTCCGACACGTCCACTAATGGAGCGCCGACCATAGCCTTCTGCGGAGAGACGCCTGGGAGTAGGCACGCTCGCATCTTGGGGTGCTGGTTGAAGGTTAGCATCACGGCCTGTGGCAGGTGTGAGGCCAGCGTCGCGACATCGCCGCGCAGTGTGAGCACGTACGCGAGCCTGGCGCTGGCGTGCGGTGTCATGGCGAAGAAGCGCTCATAGCCGTAGAGCGGGAAGGTGGTCTTGGGTGAAGAGGCCATGGTAGGGGAGAAGAGCTTGCAGGACGGAGGATGCGATTCACACTGAAGGAGTTGAGCCACGCAAGCCATGGTAGAGAGCTGGGTGGGTGGCTAACAAGTGCGACAAGACGGAGAAGCTGCAGCGTGTCACGCCACCATCTATAATTACAGAGGCGGAGAAGGGTGCGAAGTGTCCCTGGGCTCCGAGTATTCGTGAAATTTAGGAAAAGGAGTAATGCACAAATGGGAAATATTGAAAGTAGCAATAGCGCGAGTGTCCGCCTACACAGCGTCCACACGCTTGCCCCGAGGTGGCGTGCGGACTACGTGTTGCACTTGCAACGGCTCTTCGATTTCGTACTGTCGGCAAATGCCGAAGAGCTTCTCGAGCGGCACGCCAGCGATCTCACGGAGGAGCTCACTGTCCTCCGTGACGTCGTTCACGAGGCAGTATGCCGCGTGGTCCCCCGTCCAGTTGATGAACTCGTGGTCGAACTGCGACAGATCAACGCACAGGAACGGGAAATCCGAGTAGAACGACTCGTACGACGGCACGTAGGCGTTGAGGTTCTTGACGTGGGAGCTGCGGATGTCGCTGACGACACCAGTGGAGCCCTTGTTCTTACCTGTCACCAGGCGAACGTACACCTTCCGCGCGAGTCGCAGCAGCAATGCCACGATGGCCAAGCACGTGATGGAGATGATGATGAAGTTGATGGTCGCCATCATGTTGCGCTGCTCCTTGCTACCGTAGCCACGGCGTGGGAACGGGAAGACGGTGTTCATGATCTCCGCCAGCGTCGATGAACCAAAGAGCCGCGTCGCTTCTTCGAGCTTGTACTTGACATCCTCCATCGCCGTCTTCGCAGACGTGTCGTACGGCCAGCCGTTGTACCAGTGGCCCATCATGATCAGTGAGACCATGTTGATGAGCAGCAAGTGGTACCGAGACATTCGCGCCAGGAGTCCGTCGTAGCGAGGCGGCACCTTCCACTTGCGAAGCAGGCAGTACTTGTCAACCCAGTAGTTCACGAGCATACTGATAGACACGACGACGAGTCCCGTGGGCAGAATGGGCTTGAAGAACAGCGCGATACCCACCGTCTTGGTGATCTCGGTGTATCGCTCTGCTAGTTGCCAGTACGTTCCCGAGTAAAACATGTTGAGTCGCTTCTGGGTCTTCGCGTAGCGGCCGAACACGACCTGGCAGAAGCGGTCGTAGAGACTGAGAAGCTGGAGTAGCGGTGTCGTGGACAAGTTGGCGATGAGAATGGCTTGGATCTGCAGCAGGTTGTACGGTGCGAGCACGTCGGTGAAGTCCATCAGCAGGTAGATGATCACGGCTGAGTTGAAAGCACGGAAGATGAGCAGTTTGTTCAAGTACGAGAGCTGTTCGCGTTCTTTGGACTGGTGGTGCTCGAGAAAATGCGTATAGTACAGGATCTTGCAGCCGAAAATGTCGGTGAACGTGAGTGCGTAGGCCAAGATGAACAGGTTTTGGCGTCGCTCAATGACCTCGAGCTCTGGATCCAGCACGAACTTGAGCTTGAGGAACTTCATCAGGTGGTACACAGCAACGACAAGCAGCACGACGATACCGACACTGAGAAACTGCTGACGGAGACGGTGGAGCCGCGAGACGCCGACGAACTTCCACTGTACAGACGACGGCTCAGGGGGCTCTTCGACTCTCAAGACGTTGGTGCCTCGGAACCGAACATGCTCTGGCACGTTGGAGTTCTTCGAGTCCATAATCGTGGAGCAGAGTCCAGCCATGGTCTCACGAAGACACTTGCGCTGGGCTTCCTCAGTCTCAAACATGACGAACACTGTCCACACTCGGAAGCCGCGGTCTCTCTCCTCCCGCAGCATCTTCTGGATGTACTGCCGCTGGAAGTACAGCTCGTACGTCCAGTACGTGAGGTCACGGAAGAACGTGAACTTCTGCAGCAGTCTCTTCCACAGTGCGGCCTTGGGCGGCGGTGGTCCGTACTTGGCGATCTTCAGTGCGATCTGCGTCGCGCTTTCGTCCGTCGACTCCATCTTGAGCATCTCCTCCATGAACCGCTTGTGGGCCAGCGCAGACAGCAGCTTGTGGTTGTCCACAGCCACAGTCACGAACTTGACCTGTCCGAACTGGCTGCAGTAGCTCTGCCACTCGTCCGGGTCCCACGAGTCCGGGTTCGGGTCCTTGATCACGACTGAGTAGTCCGACGCTGTCTGCTCCTGCTCATCAATGAACCGCGCAGCACGACGCTGGAGGATCGACGCGACCAGCACGTACAGTGCCAATCCCCCGAGGATGCCCAAGTCAATGTACATCTGCAGCGCCGTCATCGGACAGTCGTGGGTCTGCACTTCCGTGCCGTTTTTCACCGTCGTCACGACACGCGTACACACCGCCGTGCCCCAGATCCGCGGATCCACGGTCGCGTTATTGAACGTGCGCGTATAGAAATACCCCGAGTAAGTGTCGCTCACAAAGTACGAGATCGTCGGGATCGAGACCAGTGAAAACACGAGGAAGAGGCAGCCGAGCTGCACGAGCATGCGGAAGTAGAGCCCGATGCCGATGCCGAACGCCGTGAGCTCCCGCAGCTTAGTCCTCCACACGGGGAACAGCTCGCTGCCCGTCGCGTCCTCCCCCATCTCCACGAGGTGGTATCTGCCTGTACCTGGGTCTCGCTTGCGACGTGGCAGGATGACAGTGTCGTGCCACTGCTTGGCCATTGCGACGCTCGGCTTGGTGTAGGCGTCCAGCGCCTTGGCCGGCGCCGGCGTGGGCGTCGGCAGCTTCACGTCCATGGTCACAGAGCCTTGCTAATGGCAGGCGATTAGCAGTGGAAGTGGCAGTGGGCAGTTCTGTGTGGAGACGATGGGGCGCGTTCTGAATTGCGGCTCTTCCAGCAATGTTGCTATGTGAGACTTTGGGAGATCTTCTCAACCCACAGGGTCGCCCAAATCAAACTCAGGTCGAGTGAGTGATTAAAACAAGTCGTGTTCGAGGAGATACAACGCAGTGAGGCATACATTGTTCAAGTTTAATGGGCCGTTTCGGAAATAAAGGTGATTAAAACATGTTTGCTACATATCAGGTCTCAAGAGATATTTTCCATGCATTTGGCTGGAGGACTCGTTTGGGAAGCCCTGGGTTGTCGGCGCTGGAGATGGCGCTGCTCGGCTTGAAGCTGGCGACGTTGAAACTAGGTTGATAGATGTCGAATCATATCCATGTCGAATCATATCCGTGAGCTTCTCGAATGAACAGCCTCACACGCAAAGACATGCCAACCCAAAGCCACTGGGCTGAGTGAACCCAACGTACCTTGAGAGCCTCGACCTCGGCTTCTGTGAGAACGATTTGGAAATCAAAGCCATGGCGAGTGATATCCGGTGCGACGGCAAATGCCATGCTGGAGCGAATGTAGTGGCCAGGCTCACGACAGGGCTGCAGCTCCATGCAGGCTTCGTTTGCATCGTCGTCGAGGACAGGGGATAGAGTCATGTGAGTCTAGTACTTTCACTCATTTGAAGACGACAGCAGCACGTACATCCAGGCCGTGTAAGATGATCAGAGGAGAAGCTGGTGGGGCGGCGCTTCTCCCACTTGTAAATGGGCTTTGGGTGGCGTGGAAGCCTCGCTGTGACCTGCTTGCTGGCGGATCCTGGGCGGACGTGGTGGGTCGAAACGCGCATGATAAGCAGACTACCGGGCACTGGGACGACTTGACGCTTGTGTCTGCAAGGTACTCTAGTTAGTATACCAACCGTGAGCCACCTCGCCAGCTTGGTACAGTGACACACCTTGTGTCCACGAGAACCTCTTGCTCAGATTGGTTTCGTGACCCACTAGCCGCCTTCGACCCCGCGTGGTGGAGGCTCTCGAGCACCGCACTGAGTCGGACGACCTGCTTCTGTACGATGGCCTCCAGTGGCCCTGGACCAAAGCACGCGTTTTAATCTACGGCATGAGTGTGGCTCCTTCAAGAGCTCGCCAACCTGCTCGAAGTGTTTGGCGGAACGCGTCGATCTCATCAATGCGAGCGAGTAAGCTCTCACACAACGTCACCACCTACCACACCACAAACACACCAATGCATCCAGAAGCATATTAACGCTGAGGCCACCCAATCCCCCTGTAGCCTTCACGATGGAAGGCGTACATCCTCTGGGTCCGACGGCAGTCGGCTTGCCGCCAGCGTGTGCACGATAATATCCACTGTGTCACAACCAGACCACATCCACACACTATCAGCACCATACCAGAATCCCCAGCCATCACCGCATCCGCGCCGCACCTTCCCGCACGAGCGCAGGTATCCTCGCAACCGTGAGCGGCACCGCCGTGGCGTCCTCTCGTGTCACTTTCACCATCGTCTGCTCGTGTTGAAGATTCCGCATTGATGGGTGCGTCGTTTCGCGAACAGTTACGGTCCACCACCTTCAATACCAGACCGTCTTCTATTTAGATACCGCACAGTACCCGTGTTTTGTATCTACTGTGTCTACCTCGAATACAGGCCTCGGTTTGTGTGTCGAGGGACTCCCCTCTGGACGGACATTCAACATTGGATTCCTTCCTCACGCAGCCATCGCGCTGCACACCGAGAGAGAACTCTTCATTGTCCGCCGTCCACGCACTCCCTCGCTGCGTACGCTCGCCAACGACCTCTGCGTGTGAGTGCCCTTTGTCTCCGCTGTCCATGCATGCCATTTGCGCCCTCATCTGACTTGTACAACGTCCACTAGAGCGTCGTGTGGATGAGCTTCCAGCAGCACGGGGACCCGTGGGGGCATCGCCACCCACCGCCTCCCCCAGGCGACAGCGACGACTCGCCCTTCGGCAGACCACAGAACTCGGGCCTCTCTTCCCCGTGGGGCTTTGGCGCGCCGCAGCCGTCGCCCACGTCGGCGCCACAGCCGCCGCTTCCTCCGCCTTCGCACCACGACGCACCGCCGTTTTTCCACATGCAGGGCTTTAACCAGCCCAGCATGCACCGCCCGCCGCCGCCTCCACCACAGCATCTCCACCACCACCACGCGCCGCCTCCGCAGCCGTCGCCGCCACCCCAGTCGCCGTATTTCTCGCATTTCGGAGGCCTCAGTGCGTCTCCTCCACCGCCTCCGCCTCACAATGGGGCATTCGAACTCTCGCAGGGCATGGGCGGACTCAGCCTCGGCGCGCCAGGAGGAGGAGCAGGCGGGGAGCTGCACGGCACGCAGTCGTTTAACCGCTCGGGGTCGTTTGGGTCCATCGGATCGTCCTCCGGGACGACGCCGTCGTCGTCGACTGCAGTCTCGAGACCTCCTCCCGCCGACCCGTGGGCCAGCAGCAGCTTCGATCCCGACCGCATGCGCGACCAAATGAACCTGCAAATGGCAGCGTTGTACCGCGGAGGAGGCGGCTCGCCGCCGTCGTCCCACCCGCGCTCGCAGCATCCGCCGTTGGCTCAATCCGGAGAAGCGCTGCTTGGGCTTTTGAATGGAGCCGGAGGCCCCAGCGTGAACGGCTTTGATATGGACCGCACACGTCCGCGTCCTCCACCAGTGTCGCTGTCTAGCTCGTTCCCGCCGGCGCCGCCACATCTCCAGCCGCCGCATGCGATTGGAAACGGAGGTGGCTTGGGAATGGAAGGCCACCCGATCCCACAGCAGAACCACCAGCATCCATCTTCTCACATGGGGAATCGACAAGGAACTGGCCTGCCCAGCGACGATCTGTTCGGTCTGCTGAACAAGCACGACGACTACTACGGAGGCAACCGCAACGGCGGCAACCTGAGCAGCAGTTGGGACGAGCGGGACCGATACCTGAGTGCTCCTCGTCCTATCATGGCTCGTGCCAACAGCCAGATTATGGCACGCTCGCCACCCAACCACCGCGAAGGATTCATGAACAGTGGCGAAGGCCTCGCGCGGTCGCTGCCTCCTGCCCGCTCGCCTTTCAATGGCGGCGGTGGCTACGATCCACTGGCGAGACGAGACTCTGGCAGCAATCTCAACTTCAGTAGCAACGGCGGCAGCGGCGGCTCCACGGCCGTCGTGAGCCCCGATGTGACCAAGCCCAATGACACGATCAAGGTGCAAGTGTGTCTTGTCACGGACGAGTGCCGCCCAGGCCGCGTGCTGTTGATTGGTCTCTTCCGCATTGGCCAACCGACGAACGAGAAGCCCATCTTCGTCAAGCAAGTGCTGTTCGAGAACAAGATCCACCGCCAGGCGAGACACTGGAACACGCGCATCACGTTCCGTGCGCCTCGGTCACCGGGCGAGTTTGAGTTCCGTATCTTTGAAGAGCTCAAGCCACGCCACCGTGCCGAGCACAACAACGACAACGAGTACGGAGGCGAGGCTTCGGGCAGCGGCTTCTACTCGAACGCGACGATCGTTCGAAGCAACCGCCTCAAGGTGGCGATGGACTACAGCCACTTCATCGAGTTCTTGCGCAGCATCACGGAGAAGTTCCGCCAGAACCGAGCGAAGCGCGATACCGGCGGCATTCTTAGTAACCTGCTGGCGTTCATGCGGTTGATTGACCAGATCGAGACTGTGTTCCTGCACGGCCAGGCGTTGCTCGAGGATTTCATCACCGACCTGCTGGGCTTGGTCTCGCTTGATGAACAGGAGATGTCGCGATTCCCTGTGACCGACACGATCCCGAGCCCGATCGAGACGTTCCACGGAACTGTGCGCAATGTGTTGAACTCGGTGCAGGCCAACCCGTGGATCCACGAGTTTGTGTCGTACGAGTGCTGGCAGCAGGTCGAGTTTTACCAGCGCCACTTGTACTGCGCCGTGAGTGGTCTGTACTTCCGGTCCGATGGCGAGAAGGCTGCGTACTGGGCTCACCATTACCAGTTTGAGCCACTTCAGGATGCCGATACGTCGTCGGAACACTGGCAGACGTTCGTGAAGCAGCACGTCTCGGATTGGATCGACAAGGAAGCTGCCAAGTTGATTCCTGATGCCGAAGAGTTCCGTCGCCAGCGTCAAGGGATCTACAACGTGCTGCACTCGCAGGTCGTTCGCAAGATCGAAGGTCTCGACGCGGAGTTGGATGTGTTCGGCTCGTCCGCCAACGACTTTGGTACGAGCGACAGTGACATGGACATGTGTCTCGTGCTGCGTCCAGAGGTTATCGCGAACATGAGCGTCGACGACAAGCGCCGTGTGCTGAGCCAGGCCGTGCACCATCTCGAGTCGCGTCCTGATCTTTTCCACGAAGTCGACGCTTCGCGATTGACGGCGCGCATCCCGATTGTGATGTTCAAGATGGCGGATTCCGGCATTGAGTGCGACTTGTGTGTCGAGAACATGCTCGCCCAGCGTAACACGAGCCTGCTGCGTGCATACGCCAACGCCGACCCTCGAGTGCGAGTGCTCGCGTATGTTCTGAAGCAGTTTGTGAAGCGCCGCCGCATGAACTGTGCTGCTGAGAGCACGTTGTCATCGTACGGGTACCTGCTCATGCTGATCCACTACCTGCAACGCCAGAACCCGCCTGTGCTGCCCGTCCTGCAGACTGTGCCACCAACGTGGAACGGCGAGCCAGTGTGCTCGTGTACACTGAGCAACGTGACGTGCCCATTGAAGTCGCCATTCTGTCGACTGACGGAGCGTTCGGACGAGGTTGTCAAGGAACGTCAGCTGCCAAGTGTCGTGGCACGTGCTCCAGGAGCTCTACCGGGAGAGGCTACCGTAGATGCTGGAGCGCTCTCGGCACCAGGAGCTCCAGGCTCACCAACGGCATCGAGTGGCTCGGTTGAAACGTACTTTTTCGATCCGTACGCGTTCCCAGATCCGACCGAGAAGCTGGAGGCGCTTCAGGCTCATGGAAGTCGCAACACTGCGACGGTGGGCGAGCTGTTCGTCGGTTTCTTGGAGTACTACGGCCTCGAATTCGACGCGTCGCGATCGGTTGTGTCCGTGCGTATGGGCCGCGAGTTGCTCAAGAGTGAGAAGAAGGCACAGCACCAGTGGAAGCTGCACTCGCGACTGAGCATCGAAGACCCCTTTGAGACATCCTACGACGTCGCTCACGTGCTCAAGGGCACGCGTGACAAGTACATTCGCCAGCAGTTCGTGCGCGCGTTCACATTGCTCGTGGAAGCCGCAGCTGGAAGCTCCGACTCCGCTTTGAGCGTGGACCGTGTCATGCGGCAGGTGATGGAGCCTGTGGGCGAGTTGCCGTTCCACACGCACAAGGACCAGACGACTGCTGCGGCCATGGCGGCCGCCGCTGGAAATGCCGCCGCGGCAGCCACTGCGGCGAGCGTTCTCGGTGGCGTGTTCAATGACGCGTTCGACGCGTCGAGCCTGGCCGACTAGGCGACGCCCTGAGTGAAAAATGAAGCTACATGCAGCAAATTGACGAAGATGGAGAGCACGATGGCCATACACACCAAGACACTTACACGAACAACCTGAACAACCTGCATATGAAGCCAAGAAAGTGAATACTACCGAACCAACAAACCAGGGCGACTACGAGACAAGACCATGTCCGACACACGAGGAGCAAGAGAATAGAGATTCGATAAGCATTTTGTTTCCTCGTTTAGCCCTTCCGGCTCGGATGAGCGATGCTAGTTGTCATCATATTCATACAGTCGTCGCGCGTGGAAGCAGAAGGCAAGTCGTGGTGAAGAAGGCGTCTAGTTGAACGAGTAGCCCTGGAGCGTCTCGCGTGGCGCGAAGGCGAACGTGCCTGGCTCGTACGACTCGACGTGCGACGCCATCTGAGCGATCGAGCAACAGCCGCAGCACACGGCGTAGAACGCGTCCTCGATCGGCGAGCCCGGGATCGCAAACACCGTACGCAGACGCCAACGCATGCGCAGCATGCACAGCGCCGCGATAATGTACGCGATCCAGGCCACGACCTTGAAGAAACCGGCACCCGTCACGACGTTGAGGAACGCCAGGAAATAGAGACCAGCGAAGAGGCCGATCACGTGGTAGAACGGCATCATACCCACGCGCGCCGAGATCTGCGCGACGGCGATACCAGGGCAGCAGCACGACATCACGGCTGCAGTAACCAGAGAGTGAGTCAGTACGCAAGCACAAAAGCTGAAGAAAGAAGCTGCAGGTCTCACTTACCGTTTGGCACGATGGTGTCGACGAAGCCGAAGATGCCAGTCTTCCAGCGGCCCGTGATGATGCCGTTGTGGTCCGTGCCCTGACTGGATGAGTCGCCAGCGATGTTGACACTCACGTCGGCGGTCTTGGTTGGTGGCTCGAACTGCATCGTGGCTGATTGATGGAGTGGTGGGGGGTGAGGCCGAATTGGATTGTGAGTTGAGGATCCGAACAGCGACAGCCTGGGAGCCCTGTCCAGACTCCTCCGGACATCAGAGATCCAACAAACATCAGCCGTGTAGGCGTCTGGGCGGAGATCAGGACCCGGAGGCTGCAGTTCTGGTCCTTGGTACTCATCGCCTAAAGGCTAAATTTGTCTGGAGCTCCATCCGTGGGACGATAAGATCGCGGTCAAGGTCTCCGATACAAGGCAACCACCATCAGGAGCGTCGAAAATTGTATCAATGCGACAACGGTGAGAAAAGCGACGCTGTAGTTCAAAGAGATCTATTCGTATCGCGGAGTCGCACGCTTGATGGCTGCCTCCATCGATCTGCAGTTGCTCGGATCATGGTCAAGTCGCCCGGGATACTCTGGAAACTTTTGAAGAGATCACGAAGACGTATTATACTTCTCCAACATTAGAACTGTTTGGCCGTCAGCACGGGGGTACGCAATCTTGAGCTATTTCCAACTGGGCTTTGGATGCATTGCAGGCATCATGGCATCACTAATCAACCCCTGAGGCCCTCCTCACACGAATCCAGAGACGGCTCCGCTGTTGGACAACTGCTTGAATGTGCCCGACTTGAGCCAGCACGTGCCGCCGTTGTAGTTCGTCCACGTAAAGCCCGTGCATCCGTCCTTGAGACGACACTCGGCACAGCAACTCTCCGCACGCGACGCAGGTGCGTTGCCGATATCAGTACCCGTGAGATCCGTGTTTCGGATCAGAGGCTGGCACTTGTACACTTCAGCTGGGATGAAGTACGCGGATCCATCGCTGTTGGCTCCCTTCCACTCGCTGCGGCTCTTCTTGCTCTTCAAGTAGCACGATCCGCCGTGGTATCTGGTCCAAGTGTAGGCGTGGCAGTTGTCGACCTTGTTACAGAGATCACAACAGTCTGTGAAAGTCGCCGCTTGTGCTGTCTGGAGGTCGTTACCTGGGAAGTCGAAGTGCCACTCCGGCCCCAGACACTGGGCGTCGGTCTGCGTCCGCGCGAGGATGCGGCCGGACTGAAAGTACGTGCGCTGGGACTCGGTCGTCACGGAAGAGAAGCGGTTGCACACAGACTGATACGGATCGAACGTGAAGGCATTGCACTCGGCCTTGACGCGGCACTTCTCGCTGCAGTCTTGTGTCCCGATGACAGACACAGAGTCCAACAGCGTGCCCTTGAATTCGACGTTTGACTTGACCGCAGACGACCGACGGGACGCGAGGTTCGGAGCGTCGGAAGCGAAGACTGGGTAGTGGTACGAGCGTTCGATTCCGCATGCTCCCATGTCGCTGCCTGTGTAGCCTCGCTGGATCTTGACGTAGCCCTTCTCTCCCCACTGAACTCCCCACGAGTTCTTGAAGCGCCAGTACTGGACACCGTTCTGCTCTCCGTAGCCTGTCAAAAGCACAGCGTGGTCGATGTTGGCTGCAGCACAGTTTGCTTCGTCGCCGAGAAGCACGCCAGAGCTGTAGTACTGCAGCAACCCCGAGTTGATCTCGGCCACAACAGGACGCTGCGCGAGGCTCTGCATCATCGCAGCTGAGTTACGGGGCACGAGAAGCTCGCCATTGTACCCGACGATACTCAAGTCAGGCTTTGCACAGCTCACTCTCTCGTCTTCGAGGCGTGAGCACCGGGTGGTCTCCGTTGTCGCCAAAGGAAACGTCGCAGCCGTGCAGACAGAGCCGCCATTCAGGCGTTGCATCCAGTCGAAGCCCATTTGGATGTACTGGGAAACCATACAGTTGCCTTTGTAAATGCCGCAGCTGATCGAGTCCTGTTCCGAGAGGTTCACGAGCGTCTTGGTAGCTCCCGATCGGATACACACGGAGCTCTCGACGGCCGCGATGGTCGAAAACGCCACACACGTGTTGCATTGGCCTTGGTCGCGCACTGGCGTGACGCAGCCGTAGGACTGCCAGTCGACAGACGCTGGTAGATCGGCGAGAATACGCTTCTCACTCTCCTCCACAAGGCTGCGGTTCGTAGCGACTGGTACGGTAGTTTCAGGGTTCGATAGCGTTGGGATCTGGCCCAAGCCACGACTCGTGTACGCCGCGAATTCCTCGGGGGTCATCAATGCGAATGGGGTGTTGATTGAGAACGTGGCGTGGGGCTGGCTCTTTTGGAGCCGTTTGATCTTGCGCTTGGCCCGTAATAGGCGTCGCAGCTCCTCGGTCTGGCGTTTGTCTACACCCGTGATTGACGAGCCTGACGAGCCTGAGGCAGAGGGGATGAAGCCATGCTTCTTGGCGATCTTGCCTGCGTCGCACTGCTTCCACGTCTGCAGCTCCGTCTGAAGAGCCGACAGTTGCTGCTGCGAAAGATCTTGGAGAGACGCTGGAGCGTCTTGAGCCGTGATGGCCGAGGCGCCGAGCAGCAAGAGGAAGGCGATGGCTCGCATCGTGGACTCGTTTGATACTGGAGACCCAGTGGTTCACTCGACTTTGGAATTCGAGGAGTGGCGAATGCTGGAGGATCTCAGAAGGAAGAGGCTGGTTCTCATCATCACCACTAGAGAAGGAGACGCAGTGCAAGGCCTATAGAGTGCGCTTACTGAGCCTCAGAGGTATTGGACTGCCTCTGGATGGTGCTAACGGTGTGAGTATCAGCGTTGCTGGACAAACCTCTAAATTGATCTCACCCCGAAATATCATTTACGCCATGTTATCTGTTCACAAAGGTTTATTTAGCTAGGATCAACCAGTTCAAGTTGAATGTAATGACGGGTGATCAGTTATTGGAGGTTCATCATCAGCACCACATGCCGTGCCGTCCTTCGTTGGCCAAGTGGGTCATGGATGAGAAGTGCGCTGATGAAGAGTGAGTCGCTCCAGTGCGGATTTGCTTGAAACTTTGTCTGGACTCACTGCTCCGTAGAGTACAGGATAACGTAGGCTCGCTGTACAGTACGCGTTGCAAAACGGCCACTTCAAGTCGTGTCGTTTAAGTCTTTGCACATCCTCTATACCGGTACTCAACTCACTGCAGATCTGTTGTTGCTGCAGCGTTTGACACAGTGCGTACAGTATTTACCTTCAAGTACTGTACAGTACAAAATGATTTGAGAGCAACTTGAGACTCTCTGGGGCTGAAACTTCGGTGTTAAAGACGTTTTGGTATCCGAATCGACTCACCTGAACCCCCACCCTCCATCTAGACGAGCAGCACACCTCGCGTGGCTCCCTTTGGCCCAGAGACGTCTTGGTCATCGTCATCTTCGTCGGAGTCCTCCTCGAGCTCGCCATTCTCAGTCGCACGGCCCAATGCCTCGTATTGGCTCTGAGCCCTCGCCGAGTCCAATGCGAACCACTCGCGCTTGGCCAGCTTGAATCCGCCGTACAGCACGCCCAGCGATAGAATACCAGGGAGGAGTGCACCGTAGAGCAGCGGGTGTGCCTCCGCTGAGGCATCCGAGACAAATGAAGACACCAGGAAGATCTGCAAGTCGAAGGCGCCATGAATAACAACTGCCGGGCCGAGGATCCACGCCTTTTGACGCAGCGAAGTGCATCGACCAGCCGCCGATTCGCCTGGAGGGGGCACGAGCACGGCTCTCGCGAGTCGCATACCCGACATTGCACCACAGATCGTGTGTAGAGGCAAGCTCACGAGCGACCGCAGCACAGCGGCACTCAATCGATCACTGAAGGTCGGCATCGCGAACGTGAAGCCGACGTTTTCGATGAACGAGAAGCCGACGGCGGCCGCTGTGACGGCGAGCACGATCACGATGTGGTGGTTTGCGTGATGGATGCGCTTGGTGAGAAGACGCCTTGGGTCGCAGAGCCAGCCACGTACCGGGCGGCTGCTACTGCAGTTGCAGAGACACTTGGTCTGCACGAGCCAGAGCTTGGTCGCTTCTTCCACGAGCCCTGCGACCAAGAAGGCCGACAGCACGATGAACAGGTAGTAGCCAAAGGTCTTCTCGATCTTGAGCGTCATGAGCAAGTTCGCGAGCCGTCCGGAATGAGGCGGCGCAGGAGATCCTCTGGTCTTTTCGCGTGCTTCTTCGTCCAGAAACGACCGTAACTGAGGCACAATGGCGTCGCTTTGGTCGTAAAAGCACAGAATAGCTAGCAGCGGACCGACGATCATCTCCACCACAGACGCGAGCACAGCGCCAGGGAAGATACCGCCCAGGAACGTCACCAGGAGCTGTCCGACTTCATGGTCTCTGCAACCCATACCAAAGACGATATTAGAGACTAGTATCAATGGCCTTGACAGTCAGCACACATAGAGGCGACGTACGATATCTCATACTGCGTCTGGGACTGGAAGATGCGTCCGAAGAACGCCACGACTGGCAGCGTGAGCAGCACGAGCAGGAAGAAGGCGCTGCTGCATCCAAAGATCTATAGGAGTAGTGTGAGAAAGGCGGTGACGGACAGGCCGCAGTGGGGGTGAATGCATACTACCACGGCGCCAACGCACAGTGGTTACGAGGTAGACGGAAAACACGGTGACTGCGACGTGGAGACGCGTGATGGAGCGCAGATGACGCACGAGCGCCACGAGCGGAGACGCGCGGCCCATGCTGGTGGATGCGTCCAGTTTCAGATTCTCACTATGCTTCTGGGGGGTTCGTTAGATACGGTTCAAAGCGAAAGATACGCGTTAGATATGGGTTTCTGTTATATCAGTGTATTTGGACATGGGTACGGAATGGGATGATTTGATTGGGTCAAATAGTATCCTAATAAACAACGAGCAGCTATTTTCCGCGCGAAACGCACACGAGCCTAAGATAAGACACCAATTTGCCTGCCTGCGTCGACGTTGGCTAAGTGAAGCCTCTGATTGATCTTTCCTGTCATCACTGACTGATTTTCACTGCAGTCTGCGATCTGGCTGGCACCTTAGCGTCTCACCCAGTAGCTCCTGACAGTCACCAGACGCGAGGCAATGGAGACCTCACGCCGGTTGAGTTTCCAGTCCGATGGCTCCGATCTCAGTTCGTCCGGTGATACCTTCGGCACTGTCCGTAAGGGCATCCTCAAGAAGCAGTCTTTCATCGATGTCCATGACGACCTGGAGCGAGCCCTGGAAGCCTCGCAGTCAGGACGACAGGAGTCGCCAGAGCAATGGTTCCAGCGCATCATGAAGGAGCAGTCGTTGTCGCCGCTTGATCTCTGCGACCAGTTTTGCTTCGGTGACGCTCGCAAACACCGACTCGTGCCGCTCAAATCCGTGTGCGAGATGCTCTTTGAGCTAGACCCGGGCAACGACCCTCTATCGGAGTCCATGGAAGAGTTCCTGTTCCGGTTCTCGTTCGACCAGGGGGATGGAGAGATCATCATCGACATAAAGGAAGCGTTGCGGACCCTCGATATCTGGAAGACTACAGTGCCGCGGTCTCCGTCCAAGCAGGACCATGAGGCGATTGGCTCTCCTCCCGCCACGGTCTCACCTGCGAAAGCTGCTATGCTACAGGTCAAAGCCGAGAAGCTCAAGCAAGCCGTTTCAAGTCTGCAGCTCGAGAATTTGCGACTCAGTCGTGCGCTCGAGACCGGGGAGAGTACCTCAAAAGAGGGGCAGCGAGCGCTATCGCCATTGAAGATTGCGATCAAAAAGCCAGCCCAAGATGTCAAGGCGACCAGTAGCACGCACAGTTCCAAGTCCCCAGCCAAAGTGCAAGCAACGCCAAAAGTCGTGAGTCGACACGAGCAAGAGCTTATCGCACTCGCAAATCGACTGGGATACTGCGGTGTGAAGAAGTTGGAAGAGCTCTTAACTAAGAGCGATGCTGCTGGATCCGGATTTATCAGTCTCAAGCAACTGCGGTGGCTCTTGGCAAACGAGTGCGAAAGTGGCGGCGACATGACCGAGTCAAAATTGATGGAGCTGTGCATGGGCATGAATTTTAACGCCCAGGCTCACTTGGATTACAAGGAATTCGTCCGTGTGCTGCTGGACATTCTGATCTACGAGAGTCGCCCTCCGTCGCGGTCGTCAGGCGACAGTCGATCCAGCAGCACTCGACTGAGCGAAGCCGACGACGCGGCGCTAGTTAAGGTCCGCGAATACTTCAAAAGTTTCCACGCCAGCCATGAGAAGACACGCGAATTGGTGGAGCAGTTGTGTGACAAGTACGACTTGGAAGGCAACCAAAGTCTGTCGCTGGCTGAGATGACGCGTGTTTTTCAGAACGACTTGGCCAGCCACCACCCCGTCAAGCTCAAGTTTCCTCTCACGCCAAGCGATACCAAGCGGTTATTAAGCACTCTCAGCGAGACAGGATCATCCAAGAACTCCGCGTCTCCACGTGGATCGTACGATGGAGAGAATGGGATCTTCCTCTATTATCCACCCATCGTCGACACGATCTTCCAAAAGGATTCTAGCCGTTCTCAGTCTCAAGATGGATCCGCGTCTGTGCTGATGGCTCGTGTCGTTCAGCCCGAGTTCTGGCAAGCTCTGCGTCGCGCATTGTGTTCGCAGAACGACAATCCGAGCTTGGAGCGCAAGATCCACGCGCAACTTTGCAAGATCCTAGCGAAACTGGACCCAAAACAAAGCTTCAGCATCGCGCAACGGCATTTTGTTCGCGTTTTCGACCAGCACTGGAGCTCACGAGACTTGGAGCTACTTGCGAAAGCACTTGCCTCACCGCTGGGCCGTAGTGGCGTGTCCGGCTGGATTCGTTATGACGTGTTGGTGAAAATGCTGTTTGGAGCGCCAGCTCTACGAGACGTCAGTGCGCTTGCAGATATCGTTCACAAGCTCCAACAAACGGCGCGAGTGTGGCGAGAGGAGCTAATGATGGCCAGTCATGGGCGCCATCCTCACAAAAGCCTGTCATACCTACAGGTGTACGAGCTGCTTTGTGGTGGCACGAATGGATCGGCATCTCCACTAAATGTGACCGAGTTTCTGTACCTGATCGCGGAAATGAAGGACGGTAATCATCGAGTGGATACTCAAAAGCTGTGGACGTTGTTGACATCCGAGACGCGGTCGCCTGCTTCTGATCGCAGTGGGGATCACGCCAATGTGTCGCCGTCGTCGAGCCAGTTTGCGTTCCTACTCAAGTGTCTGCGAGTTCTTTGTGATGAACACGACCTCGAAAAAACGCTAGCGAGACGAGCACGCCACGAGCACGGTGTTGTGAAGCTGAAGGATCTCACCCAGGAGCTCCTCGCTCAGCTTCGGGTGCTTCACCTGTCGCAACAAGAGAAGTCTCAGCTAAAACAAGAGGCAATCGAGTTATTTCTCGACGGTCTCAGCCAAGGAGATGATGCTATGGCACCAACAGCGGACTCATTTTACGTGCACGCACTGATGGACGCCATCTTCGACTGGGAAGGTCTCATCTCCGCACTTCGGCTGCCAGATCGCCTTGTGGATGTCAAGAAGACGCTCGAGCTGTTCGATTGGCACAAGAATGGCTCGATAGATGCAGATGACTGGGTCGAGGCCTGGCGTCAGCTGACAATTGGAACCGGATCTGCCAAGCAACGTACAGCGTCTCCACTCCACGACTGGGAAGTACGTGTCCTTGTCAAGAGGTTCCCTGCTGCGAAAAATGACAAAAACCTTCGTCAATCCCTTGGCGGTCTGGGGGCGATCGACTACTCTCGATTACTGGTCTTTCTACTGGAAAGACAGCAGCGAGGGGCTCGAGCCCAACTCCAAGAAGCTGTCTGCCTGCTACTACAACGGGTTTGTGACCGAGTGACCCAGGAGAAGACCCATATGACCACGTTCCACCTGGAGCAGGCCTTCGAGCAGATAGATCGTGACAGCAAGGGCTACTTCCAGATCGGAGACCTCCGGAGTTTCGTGTTGCGCGAGCTCGAGACTACGAGTGAGTCGGGGATGGACGTCCACACGCTGCGAACGTTCGCTAGCCAAGGCACAGCTCTCGAGTCCGTAATGCAGTTCCTTATCGGTAGTAAGGACAAGGATCGGAAGAAGGTGGTGAGTCTCATGCGCTTCCAAGAGCTCGTAAATCATGGCTTCTTCCAGACAGGGCAACCCAAGCGACAAAAACCCAGCCCCTCTGGCAGTCGACGGTCCTCGTCGGGTGAAGAGGGTGATACGGGAGATGGCTCCACTGATGACATCAGTGAGACTATGTTCGAATCACGACAAAGCCGCAGTCGCTCATCATCAAAGCCACGCATTGAGGCTCATATCGCGTTGCTGAGGGATTTGGAGCAGTGTATCGTCGACGTGGCCAAGCATTTCACGGATCCTCACGGCCAAATCTCACCGGCAGACGCGTACAACCACCTCAACGGCACGACGAAGGAGGCTCAGCACCACAATCACCGCCGCCCTCGAAGCCAATCACCAGTACGTTCATCGTTCCCGAACTCACCACGATCCGTGGCTTCGTCGAGCTCGCATGCGTCCAGGCGGTTGTCGTGTGCGACACCGTCGGCTACAATCGATCCACTCACGGCTTCTCGACTCAAGCACACGCTTCGAACTCTTCACGGCATTGAGACGTCGACGCATCTCATCGGCCAGTTCTTCCTGCGACTCGGCTCGAACACCAAGCACTTCTTGGAGCTCGCAGTATTTGCCAAATGGATCACTCCTCTTTCTGTCGACATGCAGTCACGTGTGAAGCAGGTCGTGAGGGAAATGCTCGTGAAAAGCAAGTCGGGCGGTGGGCATGTTGACTTGGAGAGGTTTCTAGGCGCTCTGTCGAGACGTATGCATGATGCTCTGGTCACAGAGGCGGCTATGATCCGTAGCACCGACCGAAGCCACAGCCAGCGGTACGCCGATACAGAGCCGCCTCTCAAGGTAAAGCCAGGCGTATTACTCACTAGGCTCCATCAGCTCAACGTGTCGCTGCGAAAACCCGAGATGGCGCAGCTACTGCGTCACTTCGGCCTCGACGACCAGCATGAGATTGACTACACAGAGTTCGTTCGACGCCTCTACGAGCTCGCACACCAACTGCCAATGCAGTAGTAGCAGTGGGGAGTCCTCCAACTTCAAATGAATACTATTTTTCTACTAACCTGAGTGGGTTTCTACTTGTTTTGAGTGCCCTGAACCTTCTTCTTGGCTCCCTTTGGCACCTGTGCCGGCGGTGGCCCAACCGACGTGAACGAGTTCGTCGGTGGCACGATCTTCACAGGCAAAAGCGACGGTGCACGTTCGATGTGGCTGTCGGTTGGAGCTTGTAGCAGACCAAAGGAAGCGGCCGTCGGTCGGTAAGAGGGTGACTTGCGGGCTTCGTGGTCGAATCGCTTGTACTCGCCGTTGCTGTTTCAATAGACAACCTAATTAGTCTTCGGCTTGGTATACCATCGGTAGAGAGTGCGGATACGTACTAGAAGCAGAACGAGATGAACGTGAGTGTGAGCAGGAAGACCATCACCCACTCAGGCGACGCGTAGAAGTACTTGGCTGGTACGTGGCCGGACTGGTCTGCGTGGGAGCGACGCACGGCACTCAGCCCAGGCACGAGGATAGCCGACAGGAAGTTCCCACAGAGCTGCTGCAACGCTGCGACGGTCGCCTCACTCGTTGGGAACGCGCATTCGACTCCAAGTTCTAGCACAATCGGCTGGAGAGGCCCCAGGAACGCACCGACGGCCAGCAGACTCGTGAGAGTGATCAGTGTACCGCCAATTGCGAGAGTCGACTTGAAAGTTGCAAGCGCGATCGCTGTGAGCACGATACACACGAGTGTGGCATGCTGGTGGTTGCGCATCTGATCGACGTAGCGGCTAATGATCTGGCTGCCAACCAGCGAGCTCACGATGAACGCCGCGCCAATGAGACCGATCTCCGACTTGGAGAAACCCTCGGTCGACAGGAACTTCCCCAGCAGCGCCGACATGGCGTTGACGATGCACTCGGCGACGCTGAAGACAAAGACCGTGTTCCAGAAGCCCTTGTGCAGGAACGCATTGCCCCACTGCTTCCAATCGTACTCTTCGTGGAGCTGCACGTCCGAGACAATCGACTCGGTCTCCTCTCCTGCCAAAACCGAGCCCGGGAACGACTGGAAGAACACGTACGCGACAAGCACGGACAAGATCGCGACCACCGCGACGTACAGGTTCCACTCTGGGATCTTGTCGATACTGTGGACCACGAACGGCGCCGTAAGGTAGATGAACGCCGTGCCCATGGCGTTGGCATTGACCGCGATACTCGTCGACGTCGCTCGCTGTGACGGTGGGAACCAGTTGGCCGACAGCACGGGAGGCGAGTTGACCATGAACGGCATGGCCACGGACGCCAGGATCTGGCCCAGCAGTGTGAGCTGCGCCTCCACGGCGACGTCGTCTGTGAAGGTCGCAAAGTATCGCACACTCGCCCCAATAGCCTGCAGCAATCCACCGAGCAGCACGCCATACCGCAGTCCCTTCTTGTCCATGAGCCACGAGCCGACAAACGAGCACGGGATGTAGGACACGAAGTAGACCGTGATGAGCTCGGTCGAGTGGATGTGCTGCTGCCAGCGCGTCTCGGCGAAGCTCGCAATGGGCGCGTACGAGTAGCAAATGCCCTGGTTCACGGCCGAGAGGATCGACAGCAGCGCGACCATGAGCCACTTGCGCGACGAGTCATGCGGACGCACGAGCGTGTAGGGCGTCCGCTCCGCCGTGCCGCCTTTCTCAAGGAATGTGCCATAGTCTGTCAAGCCCATAGATCCACTCCATCAGCTCACAGGCATGCATACAGACCCATAGATTGCTACTGTACCTCCATCGTCCTCCATGCGAGTCGTGTTCATGGCGGAGCTGCTGCAGTGGGAGCGAAGAGGTCAAGCCGAATGGACGCAGAGAAGCGGGGGGGGGGGCACGAA